>JANRMR010250016.1:2467-16185 GCA_025434825.1 Bergia sp. 'catenularis'
GTAACCTTTGGTCAAAAGCCAAGATTTAAATAAGCCCCGCTCTCTATTTTTAAGAGCACTCTCTCTCTCTCTCCAAAAGGCCCGAGATGGGGACTATAGATCCCCCAAGATTTTCAAAATTACAAAGAGCTACTGAGGAAAGGTTTCTTCAGCCATTCCCCCAACTTCGAGTAGCTAATAAGATCTCCCATTATCTAAGTAGTAAGGTGGTCTCTGTGCGCCCTTCTGATGTTAGGACTGAATGTTCATCAGAACCAGATTCCTACTTTAGAATGTGAATAGCCTTGTCTATGTTGTGAGATGCAAAAAGAAGCAGAGATACAGTACAAGATGCATTAAGAGTTAGCTTCCCATAGACTGTTATTTACCTTTGCGCTTTGGTCACGTACTTGTGCACCTAACAGCCGCCCTGAAAGCCTTTGTTATTGCCCGACGACAGATCAAATAGTGTAATGGCACACGATATGAATCTCATTCCGAGCCTTAATACGCGTGCGGAGTTAATGAAACCTTTTTTTAATATTTTCAATGTTTGACTTTTAAGCAGTATTATACAAACATACGTGAACCTAATAATGTTGTTTACGAGAAGAGAAAGTTTTAAATCAGTAAGTTATAAATCTATAATGTAGCTTAGCCAGCCGCACTTTTTGTAAAAAGAGACTTGAGAAATTTTTGTATATCAAAAGGTCACTCGAAATGATTGAATTGCAACAAGGGATGGCTCTAGGTCATGACCTGAATTATGTTGAGTAAACTTCTTATCAAAACCTTTCTCTTCTTGTTGATTTAATAGTTGATTGAGCTAATATTTTGATCGGTTGTCAGAGCAACAAACAGTACCTATTGCGAGAGATACTTTCCAAAAATAGGCTCAGCTCAGGTCAAGATTGAAGTAAACAACGTCGCATGCCGGAGGCGGATCCAAAGTTAGCGTCATTTCGGAGGTTAGCTAAGGTTACGTAATAAAAACTCAAAAGTATTAGACACCAGTCTTTCTCTTATTAGTTTCGGATAAAGCTCACACTCTTGGTACCAAGAGTGCGGGAAAGCACCTTCGCTTTTGCGCGCTCCCGGAACAATTTATTTAGTTTTTTATATCTTTTACCTTAGTTTTCAAAAAGACGAACAGTCAGTGAAAATTTGCGATCTATGTTTTTCTCGTGTTATGCGCGGACAGATTTGGGCGTGTTTTGGCCGGTATCTCTCCCAAATATGGTTTGACACCATGTCTATCTTCATCAAACCTCTCTCCGAAAACGAGGATAGTAGTTTAGTTCAAAAGAGCAGTACACTCAGTCCTTAGAGAGAGTTACGTTGGTAATTGTGTAGATTGAGTTAGTCCACGTTGATCTCGGGTAATAAAGAAACAACTACTCCGAAAACGGTCTCCGGCCTCTCCATTAGCAGCGAGTGCTGGAAACTATAGTTCCCCATCGAACAGACCATTACAATAATAAAATAACAATTTTGATTACAAAAATGATAATGACATTGTTAGTGTGCTATTCCTAATGGCAGCTAATGTGTTTTGCAAGTGCAAGTGTTTTGTTATTAACCCTTTCAGCCCCAGCCAGTTTATCAACATCTGTTTTCTCCCTACAATATCACTACAAAGTAAGTTGTTTGTTTGTGAGAATAGAGGAAATGATCACACACAGCAAGCTATCCAGTATGAAAAGCAAAATTCTCCGAAAATCTTTAAAAGGAAAGAATGGATATAGTTTTGGAGAATTTAGCAATACGCCATATGTCGTGTTTGGGACTGAAAGGGTTGAGACAGCAATGAACACCATGTCTCATTTAGCTTACAATCAGCTAACACGTTTTTTCTTTGTAACGCAGTTAAAACGTGATGAAAAGTTAAAATGTAAGAAACCGATGACGAGTGTTACAGAAAACCATCTAACCTACTTATGGTGTAGCCCTTTTTACAACCTTAGAATCTTAGTGTTTATTCTGTTGTTTTCTATTTCTATAGGGTTCCTGATGGTAGTAATGGAGTGTGCCCCGTATGGAGACCTTCTCGGGTTTCTGAGAGGCTGTCGTGGTGTTGAAGACAAACATCACAACAAACTGCGAGCACCGGACAAATCAGATTTGGGGACGTATGAACTGATGTCTTATGCCAGACAGGTTGCTGACGGAATGAATTTTCTCCACGGCAAGAAGGTGAAATTGACAGACTCCTGTTTTCTTCGATGACAGTCTGTAACTACTTTTAAAGGGTTGTTTGCATATGTTCTACGAACATAATTGAATACTTAAATAAAGAAACCCAATGTAGCTTTCCCTATATCTAGGCAGGACTTATTGCTATGAGTCATGTCATGTGACTTAATGCTCCTTCCAGATCCTACACCGTGACCTCGCAGCTCGAAATGTTCTTGTCAGCGAAGACTACGTCTGCAAGATAACTGATTTTGGTTTGGCGTTTAATATGGAAAAGTACGCTTATGGAGAGGCGAGAAAGGTTTGTTGACATGAAACAATTTTGATAGTTCCTGGCCCAATAAAGTATGTTCAAGCGATATCAACTTATAACTGAGTAATAGAAGGAAGTTTCTTGTAGCGAACACGTAAGGAGTCTTTGACGTGTCTAACTTTATCTTATAAGATACATGCGTGAGAGACTAACAAAGATCAACGAAGCAATGTTTTTTCCACTCCACCCCTTGATTAGTTTATCTTTTAGAAACCTACCAGTTCCTATTATGTTTATTGCCCCAAATTCAAATTTAATATTTTTTATTCAACACGTTTGGGATACAAATAAAATTGCTTCCTCGTTGCATAATGTTAGACGTTTCTTGTTGTTTGTAAATAGCGTCCTAAAATATAGAGGGACAGCCCAGTATTTTCTTTTTAAGGAAACCCCTCAGAAGAGCAAATAACTTGTTTTACCTTTTTTGTGTTCTATAAAATTGTTTCTACACCTGCTTTTGAACATTGATGTTTTATTTTGGAGTGAAAATGTTTTCTTATTCTCTATCAGTAGTATATATATACAAATGCTTCATGAACTACAGTTTGTTGTTTCTGAAAAATATTGAACCAGCTCAGCTGCGTTTCAAACCAACTGTCTAATCTTTTTCTCTTCAGGGCCGCCTTCCTGTGAAGTGGAGCGCACCCGAGATTTTGTTTCAAGGGACAAACTTCAAGATATCTACCAAGGTTGATGTGTAAGTTTTTCTAAACAATTGAAACACTAAATTTTTATTTTTACTTAATTTGTTTAATAATGAAAACATTTTAAAGTTTACTGACCTACCAAAGTCTAATTACTGTAAATACTGTAATATCTGTGTTTTTTACAATATGTTTGTTGACAGTCTCAATTGTAGTTTTACCAAATTAATTTGATTTTAAAACTATGATAGTACTGTTCGGTAGTACTGGTTCCATTATTTGATTGTTGGTGTTCGCATTAGTTTTGCTTCTAGAAAATAGCGCGTCCCATCCTCACATTCATGTTATATATAAAACAAAACAAAATAAAAGGTTTCAATACTTGCTCCCACAGGTGGTCATACGGCGTGTTACTGTACGAGATCTTCACAAAAGGTGAGGTGATATTTACAAGGTACGATGTTGTTATGAGTTATTCTTTTACAATTGACAGATTTCTCATTCGGGATAAAAGTGCAGTAAAGACGTCGGCTGGTTAAATATGTCTCAGCCAGGATTGCCTGCCCAACAAATCCACTTGCACTGAAATTTGTTATGAGGCAAATGTTTGTAATTGGCTGGGTTGCAATTAAACTGCGAAGATCGTATCTTATAGCCATTCCTCACCGTAGCTGTCATATGGATTAATTCCATAAACCCTTATTCACAGACCAGTTATTCTAGCATTTATACATTTTCCAATCCTTTATAACTGGAAGAAATGAAAGTACATTACCACGGAGGATTTATCAGAGGGAAAATGACATGACAAGTATTTTGTCAAAACGATTAAAAGCTAATTAATCCATACAGCTGCTGCTTCTCTAAAGGAGGGATTTCAGCCAGGTGGTGGTCAAAAACATAGAGTAATAACAGCACTAAAAGTAATATGGAAATATAAATTACGCCTCATAATTAGTGTTTCAACTCGCACGTTATGTATTTCAAATCAACTCGGGAGACAAATTCTAATTCAGCTTCTTTAATCTCCGAGTACAGGATACAAGTAATTAACAAAACATGAGGCGCGATGCCCATAATTATAAGTGATTGACAGCTTCTAATTACATATTGTAACATCCTTCCCTTTTTGAAAAAGCTTGAATTAAACAATAAAACTAAATAACTACTAGAAGAGAGTTTCTGTGCGTTTAAATGCGTCTTCCTGATTGATCAAAATATCGCTCATATAATTATTTGAAATCATTTCCAGCTCTGTAGCATATATCAATATTCAAAATAATAACACAGTTAAGTGCACACATAATCCTGTAAATACGCTGGCTTACGCCTCTCACGTGTCGCTCTGTTGGAAGGTGTGGCTGATAGGTTGTCAGTATTGGGGCTTCGGTCTCTTGTCGGCGATCTGGTTGGGGGGGAGGGGAGGGGGGGCGCATTGGAGGGTTGGCTGGGGCTGTTGTTGTACTTGGTTCGGTCCGTGGAGGTTCTGTGCGCGTATCCACCATCAGTGGAGGCTCATCTGGGATCACGGTTGGCGGTGTTTCCTTGGAGCTCCTGAGGTGATATCGGTTTCGACGATAAGAACCTCTGTCAGCTGTCTTGACTCTATAGGACCTCTGGTCTATTTTCTTGGACACCACTGCCTTGTGCCATATCTTCTGCCCAGTTCGAAAAGGCTTCATCCTCACTACGTCACCTTGGGTGAGCGGTGGTAGGTCTTTGGCTGACTTGTCGAAGTGTCGTTTCTGATCTTCTTTGCGCTTGACCATTTTCTGTCTTTCCCCATCTAGTCGGTCACCTCGGGGCTGTAACAATGAGTTTGATGTCGGCAGTAGTGTTTTGGTTCGTTGGTTCATCAAGCGTTGTGCTGGGCTGGAGTTGATGCCTTGGGTGGGAGTGTTGCGATAGTCTAGGAAGGCTATGTATGGGTCTGTGCCCGCATTAAGGGCCTTGCGCATCAGCCGCTTTGCCGTCTTGACGGCTAGGTGTTCAAATTCCCATTCGTGTGCGAATTGTGTGAACTCGTCACTGATGTACTGGGGGCCGTTGTCCGAGACGACTTGGTCAGGGCAACCAAATCTGGCGAAATGGCTCTTGAGCTTCAGAATGACAGTTCTGGACTTCGTGTTGGGAAGTCTGTCCACCTCAAAGAAGTTGCTATAGTAGTCTAGGGTGACCAGGTAATCCTTGCCTTCGAGCTCAAACAAGTCCGTTCCCACTTTTCCCCATGGACGGGATGAACTTCATGTGGCATTAAGGTTTCCTTTTGATGGCTAATCTCAAATTTTCTACACGTTTCACACGCTTCAATTAGTTGCTTGATGTCGGCGGACATTCCGGGCCAGAATATGCATTCTCTTGCTCGACGCAGACTGGATTTAACTCCCATATGAGATGAATGGACCTTATGCTTCATCATTTTTCGCAGACTAACGGGAATTACAACTCGTTCCCCTCGAAGTATAAGTCCATCCTGCACTGTCAGTTCGTCGCGCATGTTAAAATACGAAGGGAGTAGGGGGGAATTCTTTCTTTTGTTCTGGCCACCCTTGAAGGATCACTGACTTCAGAGTCTGTAATGCCTCGTCTTTGCCAGTCTCCCGTCTGATCTCCTCCAACCGTTGCTCAGTGATGGGTAGATATTTGGCCATGTTAACCTGCTCGAAGTCGTCGTCATGAGCTCCTGGATGGCGGCCGAGATATGCTCTGGATAGCATGTCTGCGATGAACATCTGGCTTCCGCGCTTATATATGACTTCAAGTCATACTGTTGTAGCCTCATCATCATCCCTTGCAGCCTTCGCGGCGCACTTGCAAGCGGCTTTGTCATTATCGATTCTAATGGCTTGTGATCGCTATGAACCTTGACGTGTTGTCCAAACGTGTACTGATTGAACTTTTCCAGCGAGAACACGATCGCCAGCATCTCCTTCTCGATCTGCGCGTATCGCTCCTCCGTGTCGTTGAGTGCTTGACTGGCGTATGCGATCGGCTTTCCCCGTTGCATGAGAGCAGCACCGAGACCTCTTTGGCTCATGTCACACTGAATTTCCAGCTGACATCCTGGGTCGTAGTAGCTTAGGACAGGCGCTTCGGTGACCAGTCTCTTGACCTCGTCAAACGCCTTGTCCTGTTCTTTGGTCCACTCCCACTTAGTTGCTTTTCTTGTGAGCTTTCTAATGGGCTCCATAACTTCGGCTAGGGGAGGGAGAAATCGAGCAACATAATTCACGAACCCGTTCAGCCTCTGCACGCCTTCTACGTCCTCTGGCTTAGGCATGCCCTGAATTGCCTGTATTTTCTCTGGATCTATCTTCAGGTCTTGGTTTGTGAGAACGTGTCCCATGAACGCCACTTCTTCGCGTCTCAGGCGTAGCTTGTCCTTGTTCAGTGCTATCCCTCGTTCGCGGCATCGTTGGAGCAGTGCTTCAAGGTTTCGGTTATGGTTTGCATTAGCCTCTTCTTCAGTGTTGCCTTTGCCGTAAATCAGAATGTTGTCGACGATGTCCAGAACGCCTTCTAGACCCTCTAGGGCTTGATTTACTCGCTTCTGGAATATTTCAGACGACGCTGATAAACAAAACGGGAATCGGCACCAACGGAATCGGCCGAAAGGTGTAGCAAATGTCGTGAGGAGACTGGACTCTTCATCAAGGACACAGTGCCAGTACCCAGATCGCAGGTCTACTGTGGAGAAAACTTTGGCTTGAGACAGGTCTGGCAACAGCTCGTCCAATACTGGCAGTTGATATGTCTCTCTCTTTAGGGCCTTATTTAGCGGTCTTGGGTCAATGCAGATTCTCAGTGCCCCGGACTTCTTTGTCGCTATGGCAAGACTGCTCACCCACGGTGTTGGCTGTTCCATTGGCTGCAGGATTCCCTGTGCAACATACCGGTTTAGCTCGGGTTGCAAGTTTTCTTTAAGGGCTGTAGGAACTCTTCTCACTGGCGTCATTACAGGCCGGACTTCTGGCATCGTTTCTAGACGTACTTCTCCGGGTAGGGTACCAAGTGAGCGCTCGAATACGTCTTTGTACTGCTGAACCAGCTCTACTTCTGTTTGAAGCTTTTTCACCTCCGTTTGGCTTGTCTTCACTGGTAGCGAGGCTTTAATAAAAATCTCCTCGTGGACTGTTATTAACTTCATCTGTTGAGCCGATCGTGCTCCGATCAGTGGCATCAGACCGTTCCTTACGACCACGAACTTAACAGAGTACTTCTTGCGGGTTTTTGGGTTTCGCACGACAACTCTAGCCGTGTCCACGGGCTTAACCTCGGTCCCATTCCATATCCTTAACACCTTGCGTCTTTGTTCCATCTTGTGGTTTAGCACATATTTTTCTGGGAGAATGTTAATCGATGCGCCACAATCAATTTGGAACCTGACTTCGTGCTCATTGACCACCATATCTGCATAAATCTCTTTGTCATATCCGTTGTGTGTGACATCCGCATTTACGATTTTGACGTTTGTCGGAACCGCGGAGATGACTGATATGTATTCAATCTCACTCTCATCGGATGCTTGCAAATCGTTGACTCTGTGAACCTTGCGCTTCGTATTCCTGCAAACTTTCTTAAAATGATTTTTTGATCCACATCCCATGCGTTCTTTTCCCCACGCTGGACATTTTTCTCTTTGAGCTACATGGTCGCCACCACAATACTGGCACGCTCACTTGTGGGTTTTCTGCTGTCGCGAGGAAGTATTCCGATCATTCCAATCATTCGTTTTGCTTCCGTGGCGGTTTCCGCTTAAAGCTTTCCCGTTTTTGGCCCACTCTAGCAACATTCTGACTCTGGTTGGAACCCGAAATGGCTTTCATATGAAGCGCAGTGGCTTCTGCACTACGACATACATCAATACATTGGTTCAAAGTTAACTTTCTAACTTGGAGTAATTTCTTCCTAGTGTTTTGGGCGTTGATACCCAGTATTATTCTGTCTAAAACCACAAGTTTTGGCCAGTGCTCGAAGCTCTCACGTATGCTTCGATAGACTCATTTTTGCCTTGATTACGACTGTTAAACACAAAACGCTCGTATGTTTCATTCATTACTCCTAAAGTAAACTCTTCAAACTTCTCAAAGATTGACTCTATCTTTTTTCGTTCAGTTTCGTCTGTAAATGGCAATCCATTCTGAGCGCTTCCGGGCCAATACAGTGGAGAAATAGGGCGACTCGTAATAATACAGTAATTATGCCATACCTGTTTGTAGGTTTTCCAATTCTCCGCTATGTTGCCTTTGCTTACGTCTAGTTTGCCTGGCGGGACTATTCCATGTAATTGCAAGTCGCTTGGAGGCATCGCCATACTTGCACTTACTTAAGACGTTCCCGATCCTGTGGCGTTTTCAGTTGACATATTGGCTTGGCTTGTAGTTTCGTTGTATGCTACACCGCTGCCACCATGTTTTAATTCGTACGTTATGTATTTCAAATCAACTCGTGAGACAAATTCTAATTCAGTTTCTTTAATCTCCGAGTACAGGACACAAGTAATTAACAAAACACGAGGCGCGATGCCCATAATTATAAGTGATTGACAGCGTCTAATTACATATTGTTACAATTAGGGTAATGATAAAGAGAAACTATGCAATTGCGGAATTAACAGAACTACAGCTGAAAATATATCAGTAGGGATATTTTTCCACTGAAGTATTGCTTGACAGAAAGACAGACGGTGGGAAGAAGTTGTTATCACACAGTGTCTGATAACAAGCCTGTAGTCGGTCAGTTTGTTGGAAAACTAATGAAATAATGTATAAGATTACAGATCAGTCACATTCAAAGAAATGAAATGTTTGTGATAAAAGTTGTTTACTGTTGGGACTGTGAACACTCCATGTTTTTGGATTCAGATGTAGCCGGTCATTTTTGACAAAATTGCCGGGCCTGAAATCTATCAATATTTCCTTTAAAGGAGGCACTCCGTACCCGGACTGGTCCATGTGGAAGGTCATCAGTGAGATAATGAACAACAAATACCGGATGCCGAAACCCGAACACGTCAGCGACAAACTGTAAGTACATTGTTATAAGCTTCTTGTTTGCTCTTTTGACGGCTGTTTTGATCAATATTTTAAAGCGTTAAAGTCTATTACAGTAGTAACTCATGATTAGAAAGAAAAGGTAAATGTTTATGTTTTCTGGTCGTTTTGATTGACATATTTTTAAACGAAGATCTGCAAAGGGAAGCAGAAACATGACAGTATTAGCCTGAAATTCCAGGCACTCAGTTTGGGCCCTTCAGTTTAGCCTTAAAAAACCAGAAAACATATATCCGTGCTCAGCAGGGTTTGAAAATAAGAGCAAAGCGCCTGCTCTGGAATTCAGGAATAACAATGATACGTTTCTTCCAGATATGAGCTGATGATGTCATGCTGGCAGGAGGACCCCGCTAACCGACCTTCGTTTGAGGAAATTCACGAAATCATTATCTGTATGATTGAAGATTCGGTATGTTTGATTTTTGTTTTTACGTCTGTGATTTCCCACCTGTGTGTATGATAAGATTGTGTGACACCAAAGTCATGATTAGATATACTGAAACACTATTTTTCGGTTTAATGCGGCATTGCAAACAGTTTACCTGAACAGAGAGCTATATTATGATGTTAAAATCTGTAACTGATATATAATATTGTACAGTATGGACGCTATTCCGCAGGCAAAACGGTTTCAAAATGATTTACATAAGTTATGAAAGTGAACCTCTTTATGGTAATAATATATATATAGGACCGTAAAGCGTTACGCACAAAGTGCTTTATGACACCACCAAAATGTATTTTTCTGTTTGTATCTGTCTAAAGAACTGTTGAAACTCTACATTGGACTTGGAAATGATTATGTCTCGAGTTAATGTCATGCTGCCTCAATCTCTCAATCTGTCTACAAGACTGTATTAGCTGTGCACTGGACATGAACATTTGCAAGCTCACTTGACTTGTGACCGTAAGTCCTTCTCGTAATTATATGCATGCTAAGTCGAACAGTGTTTACAGCACTACGTGACCAATCTGCACAGCTTATATATCGATTGTCAATGTCCTCTTAGTTAAAAGTGAGATACAATTTCTCATTCTGTCAACAGGACTACATAGACTGTGCACTGGATATGGACAAGTATAACAGTGAGCAGTACAAGAATTTGGACGAACCTGACGGTGACGACGAAGGGATTCGGGATGAGATTCAAAGTAATAATAGTGAGCGACAACACATTGTTTCACGGGATACATGTACGGACAAGTATAACAGTGAGCAGTTCAAGAACTTGGACGAACCTGACGGTGACGACAAAGGGACTTGGGACGAAATTCAAAGCACTAACATTGAGCGACAACACATCGTTTCACGGGATACATGTACGGACAAGTATAACAATGAGCAGTTCAAGAACTTGGACGAACCTGACGGTGACGACGAAGAGACTGGGAATGAGATTCAAAGCATTAACATTGAGCGACAACACATCTTTTCTTTGACGAAGTTGACTTGGAAAGCAACACATAAACAAGCAATAACGGCAGCTAAACCACAATCGTGTTCGTAGTAGGTTCAAACTGCGACAGTGTATGAATAAACTTGCTCTAATGGCAATACTGAGACGGCGCTAAAGCACAAACTTCTTTTATTTTCACCTTTAAAACCCTTCGGGGAGCTGGGATACATATTTATACACGCGTAACTCAGAACCAGCAATCTTCAAATTTGAAGATTTCACCGTAAAGCCTTAATCTTAGGTTCTTCAGTATTATGGTGGACGTAAGCGACTATTTACCAATTTTTATTTTAGTTTCTTTCATACTCATACAAAAACCGTTGTCCTATAAGGTAGCTCACACGGCGCATGGCTTCGTCTAAAAGTACTGTACAAACGGTCTGAGATAAATTGTGGCTGAGAATAGCTGCAAAGTTGCATTTATTGTACGTAACCAGAAATCGCTTTGTGTGTTTTCAAGAGTCTGGTAGCACGAAATTGTCTTTACAAATAGAAATATTTGTATTTCATTTGCTTTCGGAACGGTGTATTAAATTGAAAAGAATTAGCTTTTATCAAGTAATTAGTGTTTTAGACTCTCAAAATGGCATACACCGAAAGCTGCACAAAGAAAATCAAGTAGAAATATATAACGAACCTTCAATCATGGACAGTAGGATGTGATGGATTGCCTTAAACCTTATCAGCTGATATCTGGGAGGTAAAAGAAAATGTATCTTTACTGCTGAAGTAGTATTATCAATTATAAAAAAAGTTGAGAAGAATGTCTCGTTAAATTTTGAATCAGTCTGTAAAACAAGTAGTTGTTTTCTGACATCAAAGGAAGGTTTCTTTCATTGTTTCTCAAGTGGCCACACTTCCTTATTATGTGCACGATTTCACGGGACTCAAACCGAGGGCCTGTTTCTGGGTCACGATCTAAAAGGTCAAAGGAGGAGGTTTGTACTGACGCCAATTGTAATAATTGTCGACGTAAATTGTAATACCTGACGTAAATTGTAATAATGATTGACATAAATTGTAATACCTGATGTAAATTGTAATACCTGACACAAATTGTAATGATGCCTGACGTAAATTGTAATAAAGGACCTGACGTAAATTGTAATACTACCCTGCGATAAAATGTAATAATTTAACCTGGCGCAAACTGTAATAAAGGTTGACGTAAATTGTAATAACCCTGACTATGAAACAAAAGCAACTGATATCTGAAATCTAATCAATATCAGCATAGAGAAATAAGTTAAGCGAGATCGATTGGTATTGGATTGGATACAAATCGATAATCACGTTCAAATGGGCTTATTGTATAGATATTTTTGCGATCACTGATCGCTATCGACATCCTAGTTTGCAACCAGTCATACTACATACGATCGGAAGAAACTGGTATTTCTTTTCAGTCTCTTTAGGGAGGGGTGGAGAGAGGTTAATCTGTTTGAAAGGGGTGTATTATATTTCGGAGGCGGCTTTTAACCTCTTGGGGTGTAATTCAGCCCCCCCCCCGAAAAAAAAATGTTGACATCAAATTTGAGCAATTGCCAAAAGCCTTGGCACAACTAAGGATTTTTATGGGCATATCTTTCGACATTATTTAAAGTACAGACGACGTCTTCACAGCCATCATTTTGCCTTTAAAATTATGGTTAAATTGAATACAAACTCGTGAGTTGTGAGTTTTTCTTTTCTTCTAGTTTGTTTGTAGTTTTGAGCTACAAAGTGATATTATCTAGTGACTGTATGGTTGCCCCTCTATATTAAACCCTCTCCAGCAAAACCTCCCCACACCAACCCGTCAACGTACAGTGCTTGAGATAAATATGACCCTTCCCCCGGGAGCATAATTATTGAGGATTTATTGTATTTTCAATACATCACAAAATTAATTGAAACTGCGCCATCTTGGATTTTGTTTTTATTACCATTGTAGGAACGGGTAAGTTATTGGCCATTTCCTGTGGATATTAATTATGGGAATTATGATGGGATTATATAATGGGAAACCGCTTTTGTCAAATCTGTCATCTTACAACCGGATTCTAAACCAAGAGAGCAAGGAAGAACGCGGCTGGAGAAGCCCTTTCGAGGTCTATTTCGGTAGAATACTGAATGTTCTGTTAAAGACCAGCTTGCGAGATTGTAGCTCTGCGAGCGAAAGTGAAAGTTCTGCTGAAAATCTAACCGCGAGCGACTGTCGCCGACACTTCAGTGTTTTGAAGAAAATTCGAAAGAAGGCAGCCAGCGCAACTTCAAGGTTGAACCGACGTATGGTGAAACGACACATGACCCTACAAACCTGTAAATTACAAGATCAGTAAACTTGTGCGTTGTCGGCCAGACGCGGAAAATAGTATATTAGAAGATTGAAACTTAAAACGGAATCTACGGATTGGAATGTAAAAAGTAGCTCTTGTTTCCCAGGTTTGGACACAAGCAAATTTGAGAAACGAACGACGGCAAAGACGGAGAAACAAAGAAGAGAACAACAAGAAAAGAGAAAGTGAAGGAATTGAGGAAGAAACTATACATTCCACTTACAATAGAGGACATATTGGATTCTTTTTCAGAAATGGGATTCCATACTTCAGCTTCAGAAATCGAAGAAGAAATACTCAATTTAAACTCTAAGAAAGCCTAGGACCCCTTCAGCTTCCCCACTAAAATTCTTAAACTCTTACGAGATTTGATCTCTAAACCCTTTGAGATTCTTTATAATCATTCTTTTTCTTCTGGTATTGTACCAGATCAGTTCAAAAAAGCTAGAGTAATTCCTGTGTTTAAAAAAGGTTCACAATTTTTAACAGGGAATTATCGTCCAATTTCCTTGCTAAGTATACTTAATAGAATCTTAGAGAAATTGATGTACAAAAGGCTACTCAGTTATATTAATAAGAATAATATTCTATATATGATAAACAGTTTGGATTCAGAACTGGACATTCCACAGACCATGCCATTTTATGTATTATTGATAAAATTCAGGATGCTATAGAGGATGGGCTGTTCTCCTGTGGAATTTTCTTAGACCTAAGCAAAGCCTTTGATACTGTTAATCACTCAATTTTGTTACAAAAAT
>JANRMR010250127.1:0-16182 GCA_025434825.1 Bergia sp. 'catenularis'
CCGAGGTAATGTGTTCAATTTTAGTATACACGATACAAAGTCCATTTTATTATACAATTTACATAAATATTTAAAAATCTTAAGGTAAGAGTGAAAATTGAACTTTCTCTGTCTCTCCAAAGATAATGAAATTTATTAAAAGGGGGTTACGAGATGATGAGGAAGCACTCGACCTACTAGGAGTGGAAGATGAAGTGGTAATAATATAACGCTAGGTTTAAAAGTTATTACATGAGGTTAGATAAGAAAGAAGAGAGCTTTTATGCTGAAAACTTTTTACGAACGTTGTTTCCAACAAGTCAGATAGTCTATACCATCTTATACCACATAATGAAACGAAAGATTCCATTAATTTGCGGAACAAGAGACCTTTTAGGCCAAGTAATTGTAAAACCAACAGAGCAACATACTTTTATTAACAAATGCGATATCATTTTTAATATCATTTTTAATAACACTTATAATAGATATACATTTTATAGATTTTATATTAATTAGATAAGTCACGTTTTTTAAAATCGCGTTGGCCTACTTACCCACCCAACTAGAAAATGCTTTTCAAACCTTATTCCTTGCCCGATTGGGCTGAAACCTAGCATGATAATGCCGTTGGCCTATTTACCCACCCAAACCGAAACTTCCATTTTAAAGATTACCCTTCAACGATCAACATGAAACTTCTTACACATACTCTACAGTTCTTGTTTAACAATCAAATCACGTTTCAACAGTTACCCTCCTTTAACAACCGAGTGGGATTACATTTAGCCTTAACTCAAATCATAAAAAAGGGGAGTAAACTTAAATAACTTATATTAAAGTACTTGCTTGTGTAGAAAATATCCTCAATAAGGGCAACTATTTATAATTAAGGTAGAGTTCACAAAAAATAAGGTCATGAAGTGGGAGCAACTGTGCGTCGACTACAGGGAGGCCGCAACGACCATCTGTGCTTCCATGGCCCGTAACCTCGTAACAGTCAATCGTTTGGCAAAGAAGATATGCGTTTACACTAAATGGATTGCCGAACGTTATTATGAAAGACAGTTTGAAGGAGTAACGCTAGTTTGCCAACAGGAGGACATTTTGGATTTCATGTCTCTCTGTACCGGTTTACCATTAGAAAACTTGGAACATTTTAGCTCTAGAGAGGAGGAAAACGACTATGAGCCCAATCAAAAATGACAAAGAACAGATGACGGCAATCAACCCCAAGAACAACAACAACCGGAAGAGTAACAGCAACAACCCGAACAACAACAACAGCACCACCAAGAAAAACAACAACCGCAACAGCAACAACGCAAAATCCAACAGCCCAAAAAGTGCGCTAGAAGGCATCACAAAGAAGTAAAGTGTCTCCTTCCAGGGTGTAATCAGTCCGTCCTTGACATAAAGCGTCATCTAAAAGTCCACTTCAGGAGGGACGAAATTCATAACCAAGACCTGAAAAAGTTCTTGCAGGTTATGAAGCACGGAAGTGAGGTACGAGGTCCAGGTCGAACGGTTAAAGGCAAAATGAGACCCAGAAAGGTCAAGAAATGGTGGCCGTTATGTGATTATGTAAGTTACCAGTTAAACCTACATTTACAAAATAAACACAAGAAGAGGAAGAACAAAACATCCTACGATCGACTCTTACAAACAGCCATACCCTACCGAGGTTTAGCAGAGTTGCAGTTACTGTTACGGAGACCAGACACAATGACAGAAACGGAAACTGGCAGAAAAAGAAGAGAAGATCAAGATCATAATAATGATGGTGATGGTGATGGTGGTGTTGTTGGTGCTGGGGGAAGTAGTGATGATGATGATAAAGATGGTGATAGTGATAATGACAATGAAGATGGTGATAGTGATAATGACCATGATGGTGATGATGATGCTGGTACTGGCGATAGATGGTCATGGTAGTGACGGTGATGATGATGATGACTTTCAGCTACAAGGCAACACCGCCTATTTTACAGTTAAAACATATGCCAACGATTGACAGAAGTGGCTGTGTGGCTTTATGGAGTGGCTGGCATTACCAGACTCCGGCTGCAAATCCATGAAAGTCAGGATGCAGCATGCAAACCAAGTGAGTTCGATTCTCGAGAGCTTAAATCCAAGTGGTACAGACATTGCCTGCCTTGGCGAGGAAAAAGGAATGATTTTATGGACCAAATGGGTCCAAGTCTATCTTCATAAGCACACTAAGGCACCGGGAACACCTAATTCGTACCTCACGAGCTTGGAAAGCTTTTTTGTATTTGTGTTGGGTTTTAGCGAATTTCTGCATAAATTAACAAGCCTAACGGCAACCTTAAAATTGTCGTAACTTAAAAACCGCTAAAGATATTTACAAATGGGACCCGGCAAATTGATCTACGCATCAAACTTCACAATATATGTGATTTTCAGTCAAATCGGTGATCCTACCCAAAACCCGAATTTTTTCAAGCCCAATGGTCGACCATTTTTCGAAGTGTCTCCAATTCCGCTCAAAATGACATATTTTTTGTAAAATTGCACGGCAACAAGATTACGAGGTCAAAACAATAAATTTTTTTGTTCTTTTAGTCGTTTTTGGCATTTTTTAGGCAAAAAATGGGGGTACGGCCTCTTTTTAGGCGAAAAACGGGGGTAGAGCCACTTTGACTTGTTACCATGGCAACATGGTTGCCCCTAGCAACGTGGTTGACATGTCATTTGATAGTCAAGGAAACAAGCTACAATCCTACCAAGTTTGAGATTTTAATTCTAAATACTGAACAAGTTACAGTGGCCCAAAGTCTTGTTCATTTTGATTGGTTAATAGGGACTGTGACGTCACAAAAACAAATCAGGGTAAGCAAACCTAAACATCTTAGGTTCAAGCCCTTAGGTTGTACATTGATGAGATTAAAGAAAAAACGATAAAATTTCAAAAGGTTAAAATTTATAGTTGAAAATTGGGTCAGCATACGTGCCCACCCACCCTAAAAATGGTCATTTTTTCACTGTCTACCTATGACCTTGACCTTTTGATCAAATGACTCCAAACTTAGCACGCACACCCTATGTCTACCCTATAATCCTACCAAGTTTCAACTTTGAATATTGTTTTATGAGTGAGAAGTGAATTTTTTTAATGAAAAGGCTAAGACTTTTAAAGTATCTATCCGTATAATTTTTTCCGCAACCTTACCCAAAACTCTCACTTAGATCCCGTTGCTAGGCAACGGTGAACATGACATCACTGAAACCCGTCTAGAATTGATGTACGCATCAAACTATGTCATATATGTCACTTTCAGACCAATCGGAGACCCAAACCTAAAAGTTGAAAATTTTGGTAAGGCTTACCCCTTGGAGCTCCGATTGGTCTGAAAGTGACTTATATGACGTACTTTGACGCGCAGATCACGATTCTGACGTCAGAAACGTCATAATAAATGAGGTGACCATGTTATTTAAAGATTTTGGTCCAAAAAACCGACTAAAGTGGATTTTACCCGTAACCATGGCAACACCGTTGTCCCCCCTGACACGGTTGTTATAGCAATCGATAGCCAGATGACGTAGGTATATACATGCCAAGTGGTAACGTCTAAATCTTCCCAGTAACAAAGTTATTGAAGTTTTAGTTTGGTTAAATCTAGACGTCTTCCTATTGGCTGCTTTTGCATCTGACGTCACAATGTCACTATCACAGGTACTTCAGCTATTGAGCTATCATTATGAGATATAATATTTCTTAATTGCCTATCCGTAGGATTGTTTTTCGATACCTAACCCAAGAAGGTGAACGTGACGTCACTGAAACCCGTCTAGAATTGATGTACGCATCAAACTACGTCATATGTGTCACTTTCAGACCAATCGGAGATCCAAACCTAAAAGTCGAAAATTTTGGTAAGGCTTACCCCTTACAAAATTTCGAGTTTAGGCTTGGAGCTCAGATTTGTCTGAAAGTGACCTATATGACGTAGTTTGACGCGTAGATTACGATTTTGACGTCATAAACGTCATAATATATAACGCAAGGAAGTTATGCAAGGGTTTTGGTCCAAAATACCGACTAAAGTGGATTTGACCCGTAACCATGGCAACACTGCTGTCCCCCCCTGACACGGTTGTCCCCCCTGACACGGTTGTTATGGCAGTCGATAGCCAGGTGACGTAGGTATGGTCTCTAGCATTTAGAGTTCATATTTCCTAATTGCGTAGTCGTGGCACTTGGTTAAGTTTAAATGTCTCCTGATTGGTTGCTTTTAATGATGACGTCATAAAATTTCATTGTTTGTGTTCCAACTTTATCGGGTAATAAGTCTGACTGGTTAGTTTGGTTATAGCTTGTCAAGTGAGCTCGCACCATCCATTTACCGTAAGCAACCTGCGTCTGAAGAAAAGTAGTTATTTATAAGTATATTAAGTTTTAATTTATGTTTATTTATGCAGTTGGATGAGTTCTTGGGAGACTGCAGAAGGTAAGTTTTTGAAGGGCTTATGATTACATTTTATACCTTTAGCGTACTATTTGAATCCGAAACAAGTAATGCGGATGCTGTTTAACCAACTCTTGAACAAATTGATATATATTTCATGTAAAGATATGTATGTATATATTAGGATAAAGCGAATATATGAATATATGATTTGAATATATGAATATATAATTTTAAGGAAATTTGCATATCTGGCTAACAAAAATGAAGCATTGGTTGACAGGAAAAACAAGAGCAAAAGGTGTACGTGGTGTTGAAGCTCCATTTTCGTCAAAAAACGAGGATTATTGGTCGAATATGGTGTCAGGGGGGACTTATTTAGTACATTTCGAAACCAATAGATAAAATTAAGACAGGACAGCAATTACCTAAAAACTTTATATGTTCAGAAGCAGTACTTTATAAAGTTTCATTGTTGAAAATTTGGAATAAAACGGGCTAAATCAGTGGATTTGGTAAGCAGTCTAACTTTTATCCAAGATGGCGGACACCAAAACTAGGTTCGCTGAGGCTCATGGGAAAAAAGAAAGCCTTATTACTCGAAGGTGAATAAAGATATTGAAACAAAAACAAGCCTAAAAGGTGCTCGCTAATATTGTTTATCTTTTCAGACGGACGGATGTTTGGGACTGTTGACATGGAAACGAAAACTGAGACGTTTTATTTATCTATTTACTTAGGTTATTGTAAGTTTATCCATAATGAGTTCCCCAACTAAGTCTTATTCTCTTGCGGGAATAAGAGAGAAGCTCTTAAAGCTAAAAACGAAGATTACTGCGGCAGAGCGTATGGGAGATAAAGAGTTGGAGGAGAACTTTTTTTACTTAAATGCACATTTCAAAGAGCAGGTTGAAGACTTGGTCGTTACAAATAATGAAGTGAAGTTGGCCATGAAGGCAAGAAAGGAGTACATCTCGAAATCGTCAAAGCTATTGAAGTCGCAGAGGAGGAAGTACACTTGCCCACTGTGCAGCAACCAGGTGCATGACCTGGTACGGCACCTAAATGCCCATACCGATCATAATCTGTCAAAAGTACGCTCCAAAGGGTTAGCATTGGCAACGTGTGAAAAAGAAGCTGCTCCACATCGCATTAAGAAGGAGAACCAGCGGAGGTTCCGGAAGTGTAATGAATGCGGGAAGTTGGTCAAGAGGCCGTGGACGCACATGGTAGATGTGCATAAATGGAAGCCTGAGGAGGCGAGGTACAAGCTTGCGCTGGCAACTTGGTCGGTGGTGAAAATAGAGGATTTTGATGTTGGTGGCTGTGGTGGAGAGAGCAGTATAATGGAGGAGGTCAAGGGAAGAAAGAGGAAGGCAGGTGGTGGAAAGAGTGCAAGAAAGGTGCTACAGAGAGAGGGTAAGGGACAAGGAGGTGGAAGGGGTACGAAGTCAGGAGGTAACCCAGACTTAGTTAAGGGAAATAGCAAAAAGGTGAGGAAGGAGGTACAGAGAGACGAGGGTAAGGGACAAGGGAGTGGAAGGGGTACGAAGTCAGGAGGTAACCCAGACTTAGTAAAGGGAAATAGCAGAAAGGTGAGGAAGGAGGTGGGAGAGAGTAGTAGCATGGGGGAGGAAGTGAAGGGATGTAAGAGGAAGGACAAGGGGGGACGAGGAGGAGCAAAGAAGAAGGGTTTTAGACGGGTTAAGGTATTGGAGTCCAGTAGTGATGAGGAAGGAGATGGGGTTGGAAGTGGTGGTGAGGTAGTTGAGGGAGGAAGTGAAATGGACAAGAGAGATGAAGAGGAAGAAGAAGACGTTGATGACCAAGAAGACGAAGAAGATGATGAAGACAAAGAAGATGATGAAGAAGGCAATGACGATGTGTCTCACACTGATTCAACGTTGGATGAGGGAGACCCTGGAACAATAGATGGGGTTGTACAAGCGTTTTTGAAGTATGCGCTGACTTTCAGAGGCGGAAATAAAAAGCCATTGACCGTTGAGCAATGGTGCAGGGGCATCTGGAAGATAGCAAAAGCCACAAGGGCCACCAAAATTTACCACATGGCTTCGCAGTTGCGCACTGAAAACGGTTGGCTGTCCAAAGCAAGAAAGAAACTTGGACCAACTACGATTAGATCATATCTCTGCGGCTTGGAGTCCTTCCACAAGTTCTGTGTTAGCACAATTGCGTTCCCACCTACAATTAAAGATAAATTCCTTGCCACCATTAGGAAGCTGCCAATTTGGCGGTCATCCCTAAGAGATGAAGTATGGATCCGCCATTGGAAGGTCGTCACGGAAGAGCTACGATACCCCCTGCAACCGACGGAGATGATCCGCTACGAAACATCTTCTGTGGCACGCGAGGCAATCAAGTCTATTTCAAGAGAGGAACAAGACAAGACAAGACAAGAGCATAGAATCCCTAACCTTAACCCTAACCAACTTGCAAAGAGGAAACGAACAGAAGACAAGGCAACGGAGCAGATAAAGACGTTGGGCCCCATAACCAACGTTTCCAGTATCTTTAAGAAGCAACGTGTGCAGCTGTCAAGTGATAATGATTCAGAAGATTCTGATGTTTCCATCAGCAGTGAAGAGGAACAAGACAAGACAAGACAAGAGCATAGAATCCCTAGCCTTAACACTAACCCTAGCAAACAGAATGAAGTTGATAAAACTATCGAAGACAGCCCAGATGACGACGACGATGATCCTGATTTCGAGCCTCTGTTCGCTCGCGATCTACACAGTGATGACAGTTCCGACTCAGACGTAGAATACAACTTCCACCAAGTGATGTCAACACCAAAGCCAGAGTGGAAGCCCTTAGACCCAACTGATGAAACACTGACAATGGAAATGAGAGCGTTAGCAGCCTACTACCTTCCGAAGTCAGGCTTACTGTGTGAAGGCAGAGGATTATTATTCCTTCAAAGTATATGACAACAGGCGTCACCAGTGGTTGTACGGTTTCTTCCGCTACCTTGGCCTTACTGACGCTGGATATAAAAATACAAAAACCCGTATCCAGCACGCCAGCCAGATCAAAATGCTCCTAAAGTGCCTGGATGACGGAGGCAACGACATAACATCTCTTACCGGTGATAGTGGTGATGCTGTGTGGCTTCGGTGGGTGAAGCCAAACCTGGACCGGGAGATGACGGCACCTGGCACTATGATCTCCTAATTTAACCAGTCTGGAGAAGTTCCTTCAGTTCACCACGTCGCCGAAGTACACAAAGCCGATGCCGCCTTTGCCATATTCCGTAAGGGAAACCTTTGAGACTACCATCCAGTCCTTGAAGGGATGGCGATCCACCATAGACAAAGCAACCCAGCCTAGACAAGCGAGGAAGTACCTGCAGGAGAGCGACGACTTCCTAACAAAGGAGGTGATCGAGAAGCTGAAGTCGTCGAAGCCCTACATGGAGGGATTAAAAATTTTCAAAAGTGCAGCAGATTCCCAACGTCTTAGCCTCCGTGACTTTGCCTTGGCAAGAGACCTTCTGCTGGTGAAGTTCTCCCTGACCACGGGTACACAACCTCGTCCTCTCAATAATGCCACCCTTGAGGACTACTTGACAGCTAGAGCAGCGGAAGACAACCGAATAATGCTGGTTCCCAAACATAAGCGTTCCCAAGATGGTCCAGCCATGCTAGGAGTGGACGAGGAGCTTCAGCAGCTTATGGAGGTTTATATCGACCACCTGAGACCTAAGGTGGCGAATCCTGACAAACAGGCCCTGTTCATCAAGGACGAAGGGAGTGCCTTCCCAGAAGGAACAATAGGAAAACGATTGTCTGCCTTCTGGGAGAAAAGCGGCGTGAGGGCGGACAGGATGTCCCATACCGATGTACGAAAGTTCATCAGTACAAGCACTGATGAACAAGCGCCGGAAACGTCTGCTACAGTGCAGAAAGTAATGAGCCATTATGCAAAAACTGCAGCTAAGTCTTACGTTTGAACCAGACTGACAAAGGTAGCGTCCAAAGCCATGCATGTAATAAAGAACATAACCACTGCTACCTCCAACACCAAAGACAAAGAAAAGGGAGAGGAGGAGAACGATGAGAAGGATGAGAAGGAAGAGAAGGAAGAGAAGGATGAGAAGGAAGAGAAGGAAGAGGAAGAGAAGGAAGAGAAGGAAAAGTAGGAAGAGAAGGAAGAGAAGGAAGAGAAGGAAGAGAAGGAAGAGAAGGAAGAGAAGGAAGAGAAGGAAGAGAAGGAAAAGAAGGAAGAGAAGGGAGAGAAATCGCTCAAACAGACCTTGACGGAGGAACAAAAGGCTGCAGTTGCAAGCTTGTTCGAAGATGTAATAAAAAGAGGAGAAAGGCCAAATTTGGAAAAAGTTCGAGTAAGGACGTGTACTGATATTGTCCTGCGCAAACTTATCCCCTATCCTCAAAAGGTTAAACAGATAATAAACCTCCTGTACTATGTTATCAGTAACCGGACAGTCGTAGATCCTCCTCAGACCTTGCCCGTTGATGCTCTGCAGGAAAGGGCATCTTCGTGGGTGATGGACGATAAGGATATCCTATCCATTTGCTCGTCGAGGAAGACCTGGGATGACCGGGACACGGCAATCTTGGATCAACATTTCAAGAAATTTCCTTTTTGTCCGTCCAAGAAAGTGATCAGAAAATGTTCGAAAACGTCTCTCAACTGACTGCTACGAAAAAGTCAAGAATATGTTGAGGTTGCGGAAAAAAATAAAAAGACAAAAAGACAAAAAAAGAGAAAAAGAAAAAAAATTTTTAAAAAAATTAAAAAAAGAAAAAAAACACACAAAAAAGAAAACTTACATTTTTCAATATAAACACACGCACACATTCTGCTGCTGTTGTGATGTAAGAGTAGTCTTCACGCCCTTAAGGCCAAGCGGCACAGCTCAAACAAAAAGAGAGGCATACACAGTTCGAAAAAATAAACACATACTCGTTTCCACCTTGCTCACATTCTACTTGTTTCCTAGTGGCCCTTAGGGTAAGGTAACAGTAGTGCTTACAACAGAGAAACATTCATGGTGAGATGGAGTGCCTTGCTTCCGGACCTCCACGTTGGTGCACTCTGGAAACTTTGTAAACTTGTTTGCAAAAGTTAACGCGGGAGCATACTTAAATTCACATAACATAACCACAATTTCAGCTGACAGAAAGAAATCTTGGTGCTAGTTGGAGCGATGTTTTACATCCCTAGGTTCGAATCCTAGCCAAGAACTCTGTCAATGCTAAAAGGTGGACTAAAAGTTTTTGTATCCTTATAGTTTAGTATATATAGTACAATACAATGTGGTATAGTATACTACAGTACAGTATAATAAGCTAAAAAGGCAAAAACGAAAAAAATTCCAAAAAGTTATACGCCAATCAAAAGGCAACATCAAGGTAAGTAATCTAAACCAGTTACCTTTCGATTCTCTCAAAGACCAACGGATCTAAAGGGAAAAAAAGACTAAAGGTGGAGGGCTAACCCCAACCCTTACCCTAGCCCTAATTAGACTACCGTGGGAATTTGTCGTGGAGACTTTAGAAATTCTCTAGAATTGTTAATAATTACGATTGGAAGCTGAAATTTGCAGGACATATTCTCCTAAGCCCAAAGTTCACGTATGCCAAATTTGGTAAGGTTCCGTTCGGAGGGGCAAAGTTAGGGGGGCGAACATAAAAACGTCTTTTCGCCTTTTAAACCTAACCAAAAAGGGTTAGAAGTTGGTTTTAAAAGGTTAAGGATTAGATTTTCATAAACTTTAAGATACCCCATCGAACCCTACGTAACCCTATCACGTGATCTAAAACAGTCCATTTTTAGCAAAAAATGAAGTTGGGGTATAATATCGACCTAAGGTCTTGTTAAGAGTTGAAAATGACCCAATTTTCACTTGGTCATTTTGCGAGTTCGGGTACTTCCAGTAACGCTAGCGTTATGAAACTTGGCAGAGTTAATTAGTGGCCTAAATCGACTTTGCACACCAAATTTCAGAATCAGGGAGTTAATTAGGGCTGAGAATTTTTAATTAATTACTTTTGAGAATTTTGGCCATTTTTGACGCAAGCTCGTAACTTTTTTGCTGTAAGAGGTTGAACATTGATTCTTTGGTATGTTATTCACCAGACGCTGTAGATGAATTGGTGCAAATGGCTAATTAAGAACTTAATTGCTTTAGGAGATAATGACGTCATAAGTCGGAAAATCGCGCAAAAAATAACATTTTTCGCACTTTTTTGAGTTTTGAAAAACGCTTTTTGCTAATAAACTTTTTTCCGGCTGATAGATTTTGTTTATTTTTTCCATATTTATAGTTGAGGATGTAGTCTATAATATATATAAGTTTTAAGAAATTCTATCGACGGGATTTTGAGAAATTTGCGAAAAAGTTCAAAATTTGGTCAAATTTTGACTGATTTCGGTGAAAAGTGGACTTGCGGTTTTTCGTGTAGCAGCAAAGTCTTTAAAGTTGAAATCAATCTTTTACAATATCCTTGTAGATGATGTACAGGGCTACAATTTGGTATTAAAAGTTTTGAAAAATAATGAAGGGAAAGTAGTGAAAACTACATGCAAAAATGACCAAAAATCAAAATTAAATCGAAATCAAACACTCTTAGTTCATTAATTTGTAACTTTTTTGTCGGTAAAGCAATTTTAATGCCGTTTTCAGAATTTATCCAATAAATGATGCAGATTATGGGAAAATTTTGCTTTTTTATGTTGCTTTATTGGTTTTGGAGAAATTCGTAACCAAATATGAGCGAAATTCGCGATTTTGGAAAAAAAAATTTTCGATTTTTACCAACTTCACACCTTTCCATTTTTAAACACAAAAAAGATTAGAAAGGCGGATAACTTCAAGATGCAAAAAACCGCTTTTAAAAATCTTTAGCCGTTTTAGAGAAATTTTCATTAACGCAAAGCATATAAATTCGGGTAGCTCCGACCCCCCCCCCCCAAACTTTCCAAAACTGTCGAAAAACTTAAAAAATTCATAACTTCCTTACCGTTGACTCAATCAAACTCAAATTTGGTGTGCCATTAGATAATTGCATTGTACAGTTTTGTGCAAAAAATCACGTGACCCGTAGCTATGGTTACAGAGTTATTGTGAAAATACCTGTTTTTCACCTTAAATTGCCGTAAACGGCCCTAACTTTTTAATGAAACATAATTTAAAAGTTTCCTTTGGCAGAATTATATTCCACGTTATCTAGTTTAAGGAACTGTTTTCGGATTTTCTGTATCTTTACGGACAAAAAAGTTACAGTGTCCCAAAGTATGGCACTTTTTGACATTTTGCCTATGCGTTGCTAGGCAACGTAACACGTGACCCTTTAACCAATTACATATTTGTGTTTGGTATATCAAGTGTAGCAACCTCACCAAAGATGAACGTTGTCGTAGGAACGGTTTAAATTTTCGAAGTTGAGGTTGGTGCCACCTTAAAAATTTTTTTCGAAAATTCTGATTGGTCTAAAAATTGCGTCATAATGCTTAGCAAGTACGGAAAATGTTATAGTCTTTTATTAGCATTTCTTAACGATTTAATGTCTATCTTGTCAAATATGACATAAGTTTTCTTTTTGTGGCCATGGCAACAATGTTTGTCAACAACATTTGTTTACGTATATCAATGGAGCATGTATTCTAATACATTATATGTAAAAACCGTTTTTAAGTTATTCAGATTGAAACTTGACCAAATAGAACTAAGTGCTGATTGGTGGATTTAGTGGGTCACGTCACCATCTTGTGCGCGGTGAAACAATGGGGAATAGTCTATGATACTGCCGTATTGAAATGATAATCATGTGAAATCTGTTGATTTGGCAGACTTAAACCTAACCCTAACCCCCTTTTTACATGGTTATCTTGCCGTTGCTATAGAAACAGCAAGCGTGACGTCATTGAACACGTCATGCAATTAATGCCCTAATTGTGTTGGGTCATATGCAGTTGAGTTGACAAGATTTGCTTGTATGGCATGAAAGTTATGTCCATTCATAGCTGTAAACTATGGTTGGCCTTGTGCGTGATGACATCACTGATGACGTGTCCAAAGTGTATCAAGAGTCATCCTTATGTCATGCTGCGTCATCCATGTAACATTGGTGTAGATTAGAGATATGTGTGTTTTGCACGATTTTCACACCGTATACTCTAAGGTATGAAGGCGGTCAGGTGTGTCAGAATGACGTAATATTGACATATCTGACGTACAATGACGCGTAGATGACCATTCTGACATCACTGAGCTTATAAGACTGCTCCTTATCAACTTATAGACGATTTTTGTAGGAAAAACCTGAAAACCGGTCCAAAATTGCAATTTGTCCCTCCTCTTTAAGGGTAACTGTGAACGTGACGTCACTGAAAATCACCTAGAATCAATGTACGCGTCAAACTACGTCATATACGTCACCCTCAGGCCAATCGGAAACCCAACCCAAAAATTCGAAATTTGAAGGAAAATGTATTGACAAAAACGCTACTTCAACCACCTAATGTTAAAAAACCATGAACGTGACGTCACTGAAACCTATCCAGAGTTAATATACGCGTCAAACTACGTAATATACGTCACTTTCAGGCCAATCGGAGACCCAACCTAAAATCTCGAGATTTTAGTTAAGGGGGTACCCCTTGCAAAATTCCGAGTTTCAGGTTGGAACTCAGATTTGCCTGATAGTGACATATCTGACTTAGAATGACGCGTAGACAAGGATTTTGACATCAGAAACCCCAGCGAATTTTAAGAGTTTCGGGCAAAAAATCGACACAACCTAACAAAAGTTGTTGCCATGGCAGCACGGTTACTCCTAGTGAAACACTTACACCAGAAATCAAAAGATGAATAACATAGCTACATCCTTGACAAATTTCGGTTCTTAACTCTTTGTATTGACAGAGTTATTAACGTTTGAAGGTTGTCCCCCTGAAATTTCATATTTAAGACTTTTAGTATGGGAATTTTACCCAACTTAAGGTGGCCATATCCCTTTAACTCTTTTCTGGATTTCGTTCAAATTTTAACGATTGGCTTATTTTGCAACAGTTAATATATTGCAATGTTGAAAACTACTTATCTTTGAAGGTTCCGGTAATTAATTGGTTCTGTAACTTAGGTTATAGACTGGAAATGGTTGCCATGGCAACAAATTGGTTTTCAACTCGTCATCCAAATTCGACTAATGTGATGAACTTATGGTCCAAAACTCGTTCAAATAACTTCAATACTCTCGATACTGGAAAATTTCAAAGGTGGGTGCCCATTTGCATGGGACAAAAAGTCGACCGCAACCCTAACTTGATTCGTTGCCATGGCAACAAGGCAACCCCTAGTGAAAAATTTACACCGGAAATCAACAGATAAATAACATAGCTACATCCTTGCCAAATTGTGGTTCTTAACATTTAGTATTAACAAAGTTATTAACGTTTCAAGTTGGTTCCCCTCTTTCAAGGCAAATCACGACCCACCCACCCCTCTCCCTTCATCTTTGTCGATTTCTGTCGCTGCACGAGGGTAAGCACATGCTTTTTATGCTCTGAATTGCGTTAAATTTTACCCTTAATTATTGAGTATCATTATTTGAAGTTGACAGGACTTGGTGAAGTATTTTGTAGGTTTGTTGAGAGTTTTAACGAAAAATTTTAAGTTTGAAAAGTTCGGTAAAACAGAGTTTTTAAAAGCTGTAAAGTTTTGAAGTTTTTGAAAATCTAAAGGATTAGACAAACAAAATGAATTATTTAACTCATGATATATTACCAATTTGTAGTTAGTAATTAAGTAATTTGTAGATAGTTTTAACGAAAAAAAAATTGCCGATGAAGCACGTGGTGATTGCGAAACCGCTTAGTTGGGCAATAAAATATTTTCCGTTAGTTCAGCTTGATATGGCATAGAAAATAGAAAAATATTGTAGTTTATATGATATATTACCAATTTGTAGTAAGTAATTAAGTAATTTGTAGATAGTTTTAATCAAAAAAAAATTACCGATGAAGCACGTGGTGATTGCGAAATGCCACGTGGCTGGGTGCTGATGGGCACCGGTTCGATTCCCGTCCTGGACATTTTTTTTAAAAATTTATTTATTTACTTTTTATTCCTTATTTTTGATTTATTTTTGATTTACTTCTTATTTAAAATATTTAAAAGTTGAATTTTTCAAAATATATTTAAAGGTTTTAAATGGTCTTTTCAGAAATGGCAAATCCCGAGTTTAACCTACATTTAACAGACAGCTCTAGTGAAGGTGAGACTGAGCCAGGGAAGAGTGGGGAGAAAGTTGAAAGGGAGCCCAACAACAAGAGAAAAGAGAAACGAAACAGAAGGGAATGGAACCCTCACCAGGTGGCTACTCTGAAAAGAGTAGCAAGACACCACCTGGAGAGGGAGAAATTCCCTTCACGCTCTCAAATCAGGCATGAAGTTCAGTGCGAAGAACTTAAGGCCATTGTTAGGACAAATGGCCTAAACAGAACCGTGGAGAAGATTGTAAGCCCGTGGAAGGCAATCCACAAAAAAAAATAAAACTGAGATTCAAAAAAACTTGCCTGTTTTATTTTGTTTTGAGCGTACAGTAAGCGTCTAAAAGTATCTGCAAAGTTATAAAGTCTGAAGAGAATGGGTGAATGGTTAGGGTTGTAGAGAGCTGAGAAATACTCAAGTGATGTGGTTTTCGGTAAATATCCCCCCACCCTCAACCCTGGTGTGATGTCCCCTACCCAATCCAAATGATCAACCACACTATTCTCCTGCAGATTGACTAGCTCTACGTGAGTTGCCTTTGGTGTCGAGTGCCCCAAGTTGTTACAGCTTTTACAGTTTGCTGCAGTTTTCCTGTGTTAAGTTCAACATGAGTTCCACACCTGATGAAAAAGTTGTTAGCGAAGTGGCAACAAATACCAGAAGAAAACGCCAGAAGCGTCAATGCCCTGAGTGCCCCCTCCAGGTGCAAGACCTGCGAAGGCACTTATACGAGACGCACAGGTATGACAATGATAGAGCAAAGTCCACTGCCGTGGCTGTACGTAACAAGAGCACCTTTGAACGCAAGTCCTTGAAAGAGGCAAAGAAAGATGAAACAGTGCCCCAAGTGCCCTGGATTTTTCATGAGACTAGACAAACATTTAAGAAACGTACATAAAATGGACAAATCCACCAGTTCGTATGTGAGTGTGCTGAAGAGTGCAGCGGTGGTTCAGCTGGTAAGCAGCTGAGAGGAGTCGGGGGAGGAGTCGGTGGTTGTCAAGGAAGAGGATGTGGAGGTTATTAAAGACAGTGATGAGGAGGAGGAAGTAAAGGTTGTAAGTGGGGGTGGAAGGTTGAAGATGGGCGCAAGTGGGGTTGGAAAGGTGAAGGTTGGTGATGGGGGTGGAAGGGTGGAGAAGGGGAAGGCGTGGAGAGGGTGTTTGAGGCTGTAACCGAATATTTTGAAAGGATTAAGAACATATAGTTAGAAAAACAGAAAGACAGTCAGACTGATAGATAGATAGTTAGATAGATAGTTAGATTGATTTATAGAAAGAAAGAAACATAAATAGATAGATTGATCGATTGATACTCTGGATATATTATATTTTAAAGTGCAACTAACCCCATTTCAGTTTTGCGTTTTTTGAAATCCTGTTTGTCACCGAAGTAAAATTTTAAAAAAATTATTCAAATCCGCCACATCCTCGAATTTTAATTTGTGTTTGAAAACCGCGCGTTGGTGGTTCACGACCGCGTATGCGACAACTGGCGGGGGACTGGGTCGTG
>JANRMR010250349.1:6809-26555 GCA_025434825.1 Bergia sp. 'catenularis'
AAAATAGCACTCCCATGACATGCCCTTTGCTTGCTGATATATATTATTACTATTATTATTATTATTATTATTATTATCATTATTATTATTATTATTGTAACTTATTGGCTTATTAAACATTCTATATCTTTCGTTAGATCTATGTCTGTATTTTCTTTTCTCTATTGTTTGGTTTTCTATCTGCTACAAAAACAATTAAGATAAATCAGCTCCATAAGTTAAAATAAATAAATACTCATAATGAAACAAAACGAAATCTTAAACTTTTCCGTTTATCTAAACGTGGTATCTTAAAAATTTTCTCAAGGCTATTTCTACAACCTCAGCAATAACATTGATGTATAAGTCTAATATCATAAATGACATTGTTAAATGAGCAGAAATCAAATTAGCTGGAGTTAATTGTATTAATTCTTTAACCAAATTCAAAACTGGTAAAGAGCTAGAGCTCAAAATAACAGTACTTTTAAGCAATGTTCTAACATGTGTTTAATAAATCTGTCCAAAATATGCCATAACTCCTTAAGTCAATATTCAGAAACCTCTCTCATACACCAACCGTATATAAGTAATTATAGGTCTAGCATTTTAAATCTTTCAGTAAAAGACACTAATGCATTATTGAAAATATAAATAAATAAAAAAATAACCTCAATTATAAAACGAAAGCTAAATTGATCAGGAAGAGGATGCAACTTGGTTCTTGAAGTGGAAAGGAAATGTTACTCAAGTTAAATTACTTAGATGAATATCTTAAATCAGTTAAATCTAACGCCTGCATATAATATTCATAAGTTTTAAAAGTATAAAATACAATAAATTTACAAACTGCCAACAAACTATAACTAAATACATCTCTAATAATAAACCGTGTTCTTGATATCTTGTTCGTCTTTAAGCATCAAAATACAAACCACAAAGAAGAGAAAAAAGTCGTCGTGCCAATTTAACTTATCTAAAACATATTGAGACGATAGGATCTCCCACTTTTGATATACATATCCATCAAAGCTCATTTTTAAGCAGTTGCCGTTTAGATTTCTGCAAACAATAAGCTGCGCACTGCCCATCCATAAGCTACTGAGAAATGCATTTTTTACAAATTAAACGACGTTCTTAAAAGATGAGGTTTTAAAATCTTGCCAAACACGTAAGTGTGAAAATATTAGGCTTGATTCTAACCTGAACAACCAAATAACATTTATTAAAACAGTTAGCACCTTGAAGGAAGCGGCAACTGATGGCTTGTATGACATAAATGATTTGCTCTAACCAAATTAATTTGTCCGCAAAACCACAGGAAGTAAACTGTGACACTTGAGCCTATATAAGAAACGCTTAAATTCAATCTAGATCAACTCTTCCTGCAGCACATTAATCACAGTTGTTTTCAAATTCGATATCACCCGCCAAACGGTAAGTGTTAACTCCCTTTCTTCAAATCATTATGATAGTAACCTTTCTCAATTCACAACTATAAAGTTTATTTTAGTTAAGCTAAAGTTTTCAAACACTCCTTACGGTCGGAACAATTGGATGGTTTTATCTTTAAGTAATCCCTCATAACCCATAGCACGGCTGGTGCGTGTAGGGCAATGACCATGTGCACACTGGTTCAGAAACACGAGTTGGTTTAGTATTTTATCTATTCCAACAAGGCGTAGCACTTTTCCGTGATAAAGATGTTACTCCTTAACTTGCCCTGCTATAAGTTTGACAAAATTATAGCTATCAATAGAGCTAGAGCTCTAGAGTTCAATTTGTCTTTGTAAATATCCTTTCATTACTTTAATTATAATTTTAGTAGTTATTTATTAGCAAGTTATATAACATTTTATAGTTCTTAAAATAACACTGAATATTAAACATTCTATATCTTTCGTTAGATTACGTCACATAAAAATATTTAAAACACCTCAGCCGTGATCAGGACTGTAGCTTAAGCCAGCCAGTTTCAAGGTTTACACGTATATATCTGGATATTTGAAGTAGAAGGGAAACGACAGCAGACCTAGTAGTCCATGTAACCAGTACAAAATGAAAGCAAATGCCTCATTTGCCTTCGAACAACATGTGTAAATCATTTTGAAAATACTATACCTTTAGACAATATAGTGTACTATTAAACTGACCTGCAGGACAATTAGGGTTGCCGCTTGTTTTGTACATCCCTTTGAGTTCCTATAGTAAGTAACTAAAATCCTGTGAGAGGGTTTGGTTCAGCGATAAAAGTGGAAAACTTGGGAATTTTTTTATGGAGTTTATTTTTGCGGAAATTTTTTTGCGGAAACATTTTTTTGTGGGAACTTTTTTTTCCGAATTGTCCAAAAATCCGCAAAAATCGCAAAAATAAACTCTCGTGAAAATAAAGTCCTACACGGTAAACCTTTAATGCAAAAGCCATCTTTAATAACACACAATGATAATCTACACAATGCCCGTGGAGGAGGAGACTGGCGGTGCGCTGCGCGCTCGAACAGCGCTGGACAAGTAGGAGTAATGAGTGCTGCCATTGTCTCCACTAGAGAAACAAAGACAATGTTATCGAGTATTCAAAAAGGCAATGTCTTACGCCCGATGATCGTGTCACTCCTGTCATTTGATGTCACTTTTCAAGCAGAACTTCATGATTGATAAGTTTGTGTGTAGTTGGTCTCTGCATGACTTTTTAGTTTAATTCATTTTGTATTTTAGTAGCTCGTGGGGGAAGGAGTGGGGAGGTTTGGATATTGCTTGGTTCCTTCAGAACACTCCCAAGGCTCAAGCCTGGTTCACACTTGTGAAATAAGAATAAGCACAAGAACAAGCACAAGAACAGAAAAATCGCAGTGTAGATAGATAGATAGATAGATAGATAGATAGATAGACAGACAGACAGACGGACAGACAGACAGACAGAGAGATAGACAGACAGACAGACTCTTTAGCATAAAGGCTCCGCATTTTATTCATGAGTTTGGAAAACAAAAAAGAAATAGTTTATTCCTCCACACTGGCTCCGTATTTTATTCATGAGCTATGACGTCATACAAAAATAATTTATTCTTCCTCATTTTATTAATGAGTTTGGAAAACAAAAGAAATGGCTTATTCTCACATTTTATTCATGAGCTATGACGTCATCCTAAAGATATTTATTCCTCCTCCCCCCACGATAATGAGATCCCCCCGAAAATATGGCTAATTCGGTCCCTACTATACTACTTATGTTTTGCCATCTCTGATTGTTTACTAATGTTCTCTTGTTCTTTGTCATGGACTTCGAAATTTCGTGCTGTTTCTCCTACGTATGTTTGACCAAAGGGGCTGTGCCTTTGTAGATTACGTGGGAGGAGCGAGCGTTGTGATCTTTAAGCTTGAAAAGTGGCTCAATTTTCCAGGTTTGCAAACTAAGGAAGGTGTAGATAATTTTTTTTAAAAACTTCTTACTTTCCTCTTCTTTTTGGTGGCAGAAGGGTAGACGGAAGTTAAAGTTTGAGTGAGTGAATGACATAATCGCGGCATTCGAAATTTGTCATTCCGCAAATTGTTAGCAACTGCATGAATATGAATGCTTTGACGTTTATTGTCTGTCGATATCAGTATTTTGAAACTACTATTTAGGCAAACCTAGTCTTTAGCTGCAGCAAGCATAATTGGCGCATTCATTATCATCACAATTTCAATCAGACTTCAGAACTTTTTCGAGGGATCTTGAAAACGATAGATTACGTCAGCTAAAATGTCCAATATATTCAAACATAAATGCTTAAAATGAGTAAAGCCAAAATTTGAGGGCGCGATCACATAATGGGTTGTCCTGTGAATTTCAACCTGCAACTTGCCTTTTTCCACTCGTAGCTGTGAAACAAGCAACTAGCTTCAAAGGCAAATCACCTTTTCAAGTTTTTTAATTATACAAGTAAGAAACAATGTACACACATAATAGTGATCACCGCGCCGCCACCATTGTAAATTAGTACAAGTGATTTACATCATAAATATGATTATTATCAGGGAAGGTATTTAAAGCGCAGCTTCAAATTAAATATATGATATATTTTCTGTCGGTTTGGAACCTGCAACTTGTCATGCATCAAAATGATGAAATTTAATAAAACGTCATGATCGACGAAACGATGGCAACACTTCTACCGCAAACTCAAAGTCAAACTGCGTTTTTAACAATGGTTTTTGTTCACGGATGAAAAGTATCTTATAAATTAAGCTTTTTAGACGTTTCGAAGCCTCTGTGACTTCATCTTCATGTGTGGTAGAAAACTGAAATACATGCAGAGCTACTAACGTTTTAAGTTAAATTTACATAGGAATGCGTTAAATCTGAATAAACACTTTGGCACGCAGTGATTTTTAAAAATTAACTATTATTAAAACAATGGTTAATTGTTGTACACGAATGAATATAGCATCTCATAAGTGAAGCTGTTCAGACGTTTCGAAGCCTCACTGTGAAATTGACAAATTAAAAAGGCAGCTACTTGGGCAAATTGAACAGATTGCATCCCCTCAAAAGATTCGAAGCTTGTGCGACAGTATTCTCAAATATGAAAGGAAATATAGTTGACCCCCAATAACTCGAACACGCGGTAATTCGAACCTCGCGATAACTCGAAGTAATTTTGTTTCTTTTGACGGGTCATTTTCTTTATAATTTCACCCTCGATAACTCGAACCTAATATAACTCAAACCCTTTTCTATATCCCTTGAAGGTTCGAGTTATCGGGAGTTAAGTGTATAAACAAAACGTAATAACAAATGTTAGTCTATAACTACAAGTCTTAACCCTCGAACGTCCTAGGGGGTCGAATTGACCCCTCCTCCATAAATTTTTCCGACTTAAACTCGAAGCTTGAATGCAGCCAAAATAAAACTTCCAGCACCTGTAGTCCGATAGTGAGCACATCTTCTGACGCTAATTTGATAACGTCATCACTTATAATTTATGCAAAATTAATTATGCAAATGTATATTTGAATCAAAAAACGTATATTTTTTGATAAAATTTGTTCTAATTTCTTTTTGCCATTTCATTCTTGTTTATTTTCTTATTTGAGACTGCAAGTCTTTGTTTTCTACTTATTTCAAGAAAATTTGTTGCAAGCTTGTAAAAAAAGAACATATCCGAAATCCAAGATGGCGGCCAAGATAGCGGATTTTGTTGTGAAACGACTGTTGCCATAGCAACAGTTATTAATTAAAACTATTTTTTATTATGGAAAGTAATAAACTAACTAAAAATTGTTAACATGCCAAAGTTTAATCTCTTGTGTGAAACCATATGGAAAATCTCTTGGGGGGGGGGGGTCCGATTGACACCCCCCTTGGGTTAATTTGTTATTAAGAATACCTTGGTTTTCCGAGGGTTAAGTATAGTCTTTTCGATAACCTTTTAAAAACCCCTGGCTTTTAACATATTTATTATGCTTCAAAGTAGAGCGTAGTTTGAAAATTTAGCTATAAAACTATCGATTGCACCTTCTTCACTATCCGGGATTCTTAGAATCGCAGAAAAGTAATACGTAAGAAAATCTATCAAAAACACTTCATTGAAAGCTTGGCCTGCACCTATTTTCATTTAGGAGTTGGTGGTTTTCCAAACCAACCTTGACAACGAACTTAGAACTTCAGTTATTAGTTGCTTCTTTCCTGTCTTCGTCAGACTCGACAATAAGTCAAGGTTGCAGCGCGCGACGTGTCACTGTCGTTCGTTTCCCGCCTTTTCATGATTTTCCGTCTCGAAATTTGTCACAGCTTTCAAAACAAAACAGGAAAATAGTTTCCGCCTCGGTGATTTACATATTTTTTCATGTTGCGCTATTTTAGATTTTGTATGTCTTTTTCTTAATTTATGTTCCGACATGTCATTATGATTTTTCAATCTTTTGCTTTGGAAGGAGCTGGTGATGCATTCGGTAAATGGATTTTCAACAACCTGTACTGTCATTCTACGCGGGAAACTGGTACAGCTGTTGCTTCTTGTCAAAAATTTTTAAAATTATGAGGCCGGGCGACAAGCACGTCCTACCTGCCCGTTTGGTGGCCTGCTTTGAAACCAGACTGCGCGCGCTAGTAACTGAAAACGAGGCATTCCTAATAATGGAACGAAAAGATATTCCCAAACATATATAAAGGGAGCGACCTCACCTCAAACATTTTCACCTGAAGATAACAGAGAAATGGCCAGGTTTTGTTTACCAACATAATAATTTATCTGTTTTCTCATTCAAATTTCAAAAGGCAGTTTAAGGGGGCTCCTTGAGAACAAAAGTGTAAGAAGTGAAGAGTATAGTGCCAGGTATGTCCACGAGGCAAAGGAAACATTAAACGAGGAGAAGAGAGAAAACGAAATTGGGTATAACAACCCAACATGCTAGAGGGTTGCAATTGGAAATATCAAATGGGATTACACTTTTATTCAGCGTCTCCCGAGACTTGTCTGCGAATGTGAACTGTAATACATTAATAAAGTTCCAATTGTACTTAGTGGTACTATGCGCTGATATAGACCCATAGATTTATGGGTGAAGCCGCTGACCAGTTGTACTGCAGGCTCAAGTTGGTGTGGAGAGTTGTGAACAGGAGGTAAAAAAGAAAAAAAGAATTGGGGCGCGATGGTGTGTCGTTTATATAGAGTGGGTTGTGATGTCACGAGCCTCGTTGGGAGGGAGCCAATGAGAGAAGGGATGACATCATGGGTGGTTGGACCGCGCTGGAGCTTGGTGACGAAACGGATATGGACCCATAGATTCATGGGTGAAATCGCTGACCGGTGGACTTGTAAGGCCTAGGATCGGGGGGAGGCAGGCAAGTGGGAAACGCCGGTCGAGTAGGGTTAAATCCCCGGTAGGGTAGGGTAGAGTGGATCGCGCGCAACGGGGCTCGCGCCCTTCGCGCGAAACCTAGGGAATTAATTGAAAATGAAAGAAAGGTCACGCACACACATTTTTATAAAAAAAAGTCACGATGTTTAATACCTGTTAAAACTATTCTATTTATTATGAAAGAAAAGAAAAAGGACAAGGCCGGGATCCGAAGCCAGAATTCCGAGGCCACAACACGGCGTGTTTCCTATTACACTACCTTGTCTTGGATGGAAAGCACCCTCGACCGGATTCGAACTGGCGACCTACGGATTAAAAGTCCGGAGCTCTACCGGCTGAGCTACGAGGATGTCCCTAAAATAGACTAAATGAAAAAAGTGTGTTTGTGTGTGCCCTCGACCGGGGTCGAACCGGCGACCATCGGATCAAGAGTCCGGTGCTCTACCGACTGAGCTACGAGGGCTATCGTCCGGTTCTATGTACAAGTTCTATAGTCAAGTTTATCTTCGGTGCAGTTCTATATACAAGTTCTATGTACAATTTAGATGGGCAAGTCCATCAGAGCGTCCAAGTTCTGGAGATCCTGCTCCGAAAGGCGCTCGTACCCGTAAGGGTAGGTTTGGGCGGTGGTGGGGTCCAGCACACGTTTGGAGAAGACCAGACGATAGTCTTTGTGAGCCGGTCGCGTGTGGAGAGCGTAGGTCTTGGCATCCCGGACGATGGTGTGGGATTGCTGGACACGGGTCGTTCGAGGGGCGGCTAGAGGGCGTCGTAACTCGGCCAGGGTGTTGTTGTGCAAGATCTGGTAGTTGAGTTGTTGCTGACCTTGATAATTCAAGGAGAAACCACGGACCTTGCAGACGGTTTGACCTTGACGAGTCTGGTAACCGTAGTTCTTGGGACTCCCCGAACAGAACTCGACGATGGCATCTCCGTCACCGATCTCTTCCTTGAAATCGCCCAGATAACTTCCCAAGGAAGGACAGGTTTGTCCTGGGCGATGGGTGAAGAGAACGGAGTCCGTGTCAAAATAGAGCACGCGCTCCCCCAAGAGCTCCAAAGCTTCGTAGAGTCTCAGACGGGCATAACAGGTGGTGAAAGCGGCCACGAAGATGTTGATGTTGGGAGAGAGGGATTCGCAGTGGCGTTTTATCTTGTAATGGACTCTCTCCTCGGTCAAAGGACTGACGTACCGGATGTCGTGCTGGTCGTTGTCTAGAAAGTCGTGGAAGGGTTGGGGTTCCACGAACTCCTGGACCTGAGTCTTGTTGTCCTGTTGGCCGAACTTTCCCTTCATGCTGGTCACCATCATCTTGCCTAAAGCACGCCGACCTGGGTTGTGTTCGACGCAGTCGTAGTCGAGGAAGATCCCTTCTCGAGCGTGATAGTCGCGGACGTAGCGTTCACGTTGGTCTCGGGTGGTACAGGAAGCGGGCCAGCCGCTGGCCTCTTGCTTGGTCTTGAGCCACGTCTTGACGTAGTCGGCAAAGAGGCCTTTCCGTTTCTCCTCGAAAGACCAGACTTCGTGGATGGTCTCGATCCTATAACCCAGGGCGACGGCTTTCTCCAATTCTGGCGTGCACCAGGTTCCCGTCAAGGCACTTCTTTCTCCCCGTAGTGACATTGGTAGACTTTGTTGAGGAGAGGGCGGTCGATGTTTTCCTCCACGCAAGAACGGCATAACAGGAAGGTGAGTTTGTCGTGCGTCCGGTAGGGCAACACGGGATGATAGAGGGCTGGAGGGGGCACCACAGTACATTTGGCCATGCCCAAGCGAGGACCCAAGTACGCTCTCAAATCGGTGGTGTCAGGGGCGTAGTCGATGACAGGATGCCCGATGGGATACTCCTCGTTCTTGTTTACCCAGGGGTAGAGACTGGTGTAATCGTAATACCGAATCTCTTCCCACGCTTCGACGTCGGCTCGATGGTACAGTTTGACGGTGTCGGTTCGGCCGCCAAAGAAAGCCTCACGGGAATTCAAGGGCTCCTGTAGATCCAAGTCGTCCACCCACGCACGAAGAGCAGGATCGTCGTTCTTGGTCCGGGTCCATTGACACTCCCACATTTCCACGACGTGGTAGTCCCTGTCCCGCAGGATCCGCATCTTCTTCTGGGTGGCGCGATACACGTCGTCCATGGTGCGGTCTAACAACCGACGATGAGATTCGTCCCGTTGGGAATGGCAGGTGGGACAGCCGTGCCAGTAGCAGCCGTAGACGGTCCGGGTGGTGGCATCGTAACCGTCCACGGTGTAATGGGTGCCTGGGATGCGGTACTCACCGTGGTTGCGGGCGTTTTAGATCCGGTCGGCAGTCGCAGCAGCAGCAGCAGCAGCAGTGGTGGCATCAGGACCTTGCAGGGGATGTTCTTGCCACAGGAGCCACTCCATCGCGACTTTGGAGTATTTGGTGTGTTGACGCCATCCGTGTAAAAGTTCGGAGGCGAGTGGTATGGGCCTCCAAACGGTTGCGTCGCAGGTCCCGATTGCAAGCCAAAGCAATCGTCATCTGCTCGAAGGGTATGAAGCCGGTTTGGAGTTCAAAGTCCCGTTTGAATTTCAAACACCCTTCTTTCAACAGCTTGACGTCCGACTTGCAGTAGGCCACCAACTCGTGCTGGAACTGGAACTCCACGTCGCGTGCTACTTGGTCGTCGTACCATTCATCGAAGTCCTGACGCCCCTTGATCGTCATTCCGTCCGGCAGGTAGGTCTCCTTGGCAGGGAGTGGACCCACGTAGTTCTGGTTGGCCCGGGTATTGAAAAAATGGGGAAAGTACCCCTTCTTGAGTTTGGTCAGCCCAAAGGTCTTAGGAAAGGCTGACAAGGACATTTGGAAGAACGACAGCGAATCGATGAATCGGATCTTGCCGTGGGTGAGTTGCAAGACCTTTCCTCCGTTACGCACTTGTTGGATCTGGCGTCGTTGACGGTGGTATTCATCGATGATGGAGTAGCTGTCGTAGCCCTGGAAATTGTGGGCCGTGACGGTCAAGGGGAATTCTCCATCCTGCGTCAAGGTGTCTAGGTATTCGAGGAAGTCGCGGATGCATGACTCGCCTTGGAAGACTCGAGGAGGCACGAGGTTCGACTCGGTCTCGGCCACCAGCAAGTTGGGTACGTGGCGACCGTCCTCCTGCATGCATTCGATGTCGAAGAACACATGCAGGGATTCTTTCTCCTCCTCGTTCCTCTTCACCCACTTGGATGAAGCATCGGTGTTCGGCCACGAGAACTTGTTCTCGGCAGGCGGGGCAACGGGCATAGCCACACCGATGGTCGCGGATCTCCTTCCATCCTCGCAGGACCTTGAAACAGTCAGGACACCGACGACGCGACTCGCACACGCTCCGATGTTGAACATCGCACGGCGTTCCAGCCGGGGTCTTGATGAGATGGTTGGCCAAGCAGTGCTCTCCGTAAAACCGGCAACCGCATTGGCGACAAGACAGGTGGGCGGAAGGACGATGCTCGTAGGCGTCCAGGTAGTCGGGACACCCGTCCTGCAGATAGGCATCGCAGTGGGTCGGGTTCTGGGTGCAAGCATGTTGACTAGGGTGGTGGTAAGGTCGGTAGCAGTGGCCGCAGAAGTGGTCGCGCCCGAAGAAGCCCGGCAACTACGTCAACGCATCGTAATGGTCGTCGTCGTAGAGGAGCCCCAGTAAGGTCTCACCCTCCCCGTACGCGAAGCAATGGTAGTTTCGGCTGGCGTCGACGACCACGATCTTGTAACCGGGTAGGGCTCGGGCAACTTGCAGAGCCTTAATCAAATACTTGTATATGGTTCAGAAGCTGGTTTTTGGAAAATCACCAGAAAAGAAAGTCCCTCATGTGAAGAACTTGTGTGTACCTAGTATACATAAAAAATGAAAATATCTATCTCTTTAAACAAGCCAGTGAAAGCCTCCAAGGGAAGCCTCACTCACTTAGTACCCGGGTTTGAGCTTTTGGAAACACCAGTCGCTCCAATAATTGAAGAAGTAATAGCTAACATTGTACAATAGTTAAGTGATTTGGATTTTATCTTTGTATAACAAATGCAAGACCCTAAAACTCTGGTTTTTCAACATACAGTTCGTTTTGATCATTTATGGATAATTTTATAGAAACCTTTTTGTGGCATCTTTAGTATAATTTAATATGCTCACCCGTGGTATTCTTATTTATGCAACCAGGTTTGGCTGTCAGCACTTATCGCAAGTGCTTAGTTTGGTAGTGTTCTCCGTGTCTATACTGAAGCTAAAAACAAGTTTTTATTTGTCTTCTGTCTTCTTTTTCCCAATTCACAACAAGAAAAATATCCCATGACAAGTTCATTTGCAGTAATTCTCTAAAGCCGAGTTCTTCAATTTTATATTGTGTATCCCTTGAGAACTGATTAAGTCGTACAAATGTATTCATGGAAGAATGGGCAAGTTCGTTTCTAAGATGGTGCTGGGTAAACTTTTCTCTCCAGCATTTATGGAGAGATCACAATTGCAAGATACCAAGTTGCCAAAACATCTACTTCAAGTATTCCCACTTTTCTTGCTGAGCCTGCTGATGTAAGAGAGGCACTTGTCATCTTCAGTGTCCATGGCAGCTTCACAAGCTCCTCATGTTTATCACTGCTGGATTCCTTAAAGGTCCATGTTCTTGCTCGCCCTTTTCAAAACCAGAATGTGAAGTTAAGTCTCAAGTGGCAAGGGTTTAAGCCACTCGCAGCAACTCATAACGAGAGCAACGCAGAAACAGGATAACATTCAGAATTTTGTTGAAAACACTGTTTATGCCGATAGCAACAATCCAGTAAAGACTACAGGAAGCTCTTCCCACGATCGTGCATACATTCAATTTCCTAAATATCAATACTGTGCACCAAACTCAGTTAAATTATGCAAGGAAATGCAACAGAGACCAAAGCAGTATATACAAACCAAATTGATTCGACTGGGGGTTTGTTTCAATTCACTGGAAATATATGCCAGATAAGTAATAGAATACACATTCGGCATATAATTTCAATGCCAAAGAATTTTGCTTTAAAATTAAATCAAAAAGAAAATACAAGCAATAGACGTAATATTTCCAGACTGGGATTTAAAGTTATCATAAAGATCTCTCTCCCCTCCTTCTAGATCTTTGTAGCAGCATAATCAACAAGCTCTCCCACCCAATAGCTTAGTTGAATAACTATTTTTCAGTTGCAATTTTCGACACTCACTTCATCTCAAACTTGGGCATTAAAAGCTGCACACACCAACACTATTTTTGTATTCTAAATCTTAAGATGAGACTGAAAAGAGCAAATACACAAAACTATGTGTAAACTCAAGTAGCCATCTTTTAATCGACCCAGACTTCCTTGAAACACATCTGGCATAACATCATTAGATACTAATAAAAATATTAAGAAGTAAAGAAAGATTCTAGCCCCAAGTAATTGTAGTGCATTAGTATGCATCTCATATAATTTTAAAACGGGGATTTAAATTCATATGCACAAACAACTACGACTTTTAGATGTGTTCTCTAAAATTAATACCAAAAAGCACAAGATAGGATAAGAAGCATGAATAAAATAACTTATCTTATGTTTTGCACAGAGTATCATGTTTCGATAAGGATCTATACATTTACATTAAGAACACTCAATCTGTCCGGATATCAATATAAAATTCTAAGAAACTTACATCCAGCTCGATCACCGTACTGTCAGTCTGTGTCCAATTCACAATCCGACTGAAAGAGAAACTGCACATCACAATTCCTATCATACTCATACTCTCTGATATTAAGTGAGCGTCGCATGTAATAAAACTAAGGTGCTAGATAATTTCCGTTTTTCACGCAATCAGGGTAGAACTTACTGCCAAAATATAACTTTTTCAATTTTAAAGTCGTTTTCTTGTTATCTTTTCAGAGATCTTTCCTCCTATTTGACAGATCGTTCATGATCAGTTCTCAGCCAAAACAATGATTTGGAGGAGCAGGCGTAGCTCAGTTGGTTAGTGCACGGCCTTCGGAGCTGGAGGACCGCAGTTCGATTCTCGGTGATGCCAGGCCAACGTCTGCTTCCACGTTCCTCTGGCTGTGTAGGTTTAGCTTCAAATACCAGTTAAACGGAGCACTGACAGAGAGAGGGGGAAAGTGCGCACCGTCGGGCTTCCACTGATAGCAGCTCTAGGAGCTGCCAAAACCACCGACGTTAAATAAGGGCTACCTTTACCTTTATTTTGTCCTCAAATATTCAGGTAGACATCTTAAGGCCCTTAGACACGCAGAAACTTGGAACAGCAAAAATCCCATTAAAAATTTTCTTAGATGCCTTCAAATCATCACAGTTACTTCGCGAGAGCGGTTTTTTTTAATCAAAATATCAGTTGTTAAAACATTTTGCCATAGCTAATTATTGCTGAAACTGTTATTTTTGCGAACACACACTCGAAGTAGCCACAGAACGATGCAAGCAGAAATTCACAACACTGGATACTCTTTCCGGGAAAAAATTCAGCGGTTTGCTGCACCACAACAGTATGATATTTTGAGCCCGCATTGTGTTTGACTAGTTGTCATAACTGTAGTACATTACATGATTTAGATGAATACATCATTCTGGCGAGATCCAGATTTTCGTTTGTGTCTTCCTTTTACACCCGAAATAATTTGCACGAGAACAAAACAAACACATCAAGATACTTGCTGAGTTGCGATCACCATATTGGTTGGGATTTCACACGAACGTCACATTTCACTACATAATAACGAGTCATGGTTTGCTTCTCAGCGTTAAGAACCTTAAAAACCACAAAGAATTCATGCTGTTTTGTTCAAAGCGCTAAGATTGGGATTCTGCAATCTGCGCATGCGCTCTACACAGGTAGTAGTAAAACTTTGTTAAAACGAACGAAAATGTTACAATGCGTACTATAACCGTATACTAGTAAGCTTTTCTAACGATTTTTAAATGTAAATCATTTCTTAGTTAAGTACTTTTGCTTTAAAGCTTGGTTCGAGTTTGGTCTTCTCAATATACAACACCAGGGTTGACAATAACTTCTAATCTGCAACCTGCTTCTTTATGCTGGTAGCAGTGAAACTTTTCTACTTCAATGAAACAGCAACACAATTTATATCTGCATTTCACACGCGTAATATTCCACTTCTTCCCTCATCAGCGTAATCTCAAGTACACTTTAGAACTTTTCAGAGCAATTTTCAAAACAACAGATGAAAAAGTTCAGCTGTTCAATATTCTAACATAAATATTAATGAGCGACGTCTTGTTTTGAGAATCTTTGTTTCATAAAATAATAGACAGATACATATATCTTACTTAAACACATCTCCAGTGTCCAAGCGCGGAACTTCTGAGCTTTAAAATTACTTCACGCATAGACTTGCACTTTCTAGGTTGATTTGCATTCCGCGCTTTTTTACACCTATATAGAAATGGAAAACGAGTCCGCGCGCTATGTTGCGTTATAAAAGCACGCAGGAATTTGTAAGTACAGGAGAAAACTGTTGTGGAAGTACAAGGCACAGCCGAGTGCTTCTCTGCACTTACAAACTCCCAAGTGCTTCGATAACTCAACATAGTAAGCGAACGAGTTTGTATTTATTTTATAAAATAAGTTGAATAAAGAGGCGTTCGAAAATCAAGCAAACTTCAAGTTTTATTACATAAAAACCAAAGCTGCTAATTTTCCGCCTTTCGAAGGCAGTTGGTAAGACACACGCAATGTCAAGCTTAATTTTTTTATAAAAGCTAATTTAAAAAGTTAAATTCAAGAAAGACCTTGGAAAATCGTCCATTTTTGAAAATGTAAAATCAATAGAAGCCATGTAGTGACGTAGCTTCCGTGCCTTTAAGTATGTCACCCCAGTCAATCAGAAGGCGCGTTATATCTACTTTATTATATAATAATCGTTAAGCCTTATTGTTTCAACGAAACAAACGACAGTTAGTTTGTGTCCCAAATCACCTCTACTCATACTCAACGACTTTTAATTGTAGATTACTTCTTAGTTAAGTAGTTTTAGTACTTTTCGGTATAAACCAAGTGACTCCAGTTTTGCCTTCCCAACCTGCCGCAGCCGGGTTGTTGTAAAATTTTCAACCTACAATCTGCGTTTTTACACTCTTATCTGTGAAACTCTATTTTTTCAAAGAAAAAGAGGACCTTCTTTTAGTGTACAAATCATACGCGTCCATTTCTTCAGGTATCATCGCAAACCCAACTGGAGTTTATAACTTTTTGCGTTGATTTGCAAAACATCAGGCCACGTCAATTCAGCTGTTAAATACATGTATTCAAATATAATATTAATGATTGGCGTGAGGATTTGAGAGCGTGATCACGTAATGAGTTGCATTATTAGTTTTAACCTGCTATCTGCGTTTTTACACTCATATCTACGCAACTTTATGTTTTCAATGAAACAAGCAACATGATTTCAGTGTATACACGCACACTAGTCTTTGGATATTCAACTAACTTTAATTATAACCGCTTTTTCGTTAAGTAATCTTAAATCTATACGGTCTAACACTGGTTCGACTTTGTGTTTTGTCAACATGCACCAGGTCATCTGCAGGTTATTCAGTGTTGCAACCTACGTCTTTACACGCCATCCGTGAATCTTTGTTTCATAACAGAAAAGACAGATACATTTAATTCAGTTACACACGTTTGTATCAGTTGCAGTGTCCACGCGCAGAACTTTTGAGCAGTGAAATATTCTCACAACAGGCTTCTCGAGGAAACAGAGTTTTTACGTGTAAGTTGGCAGTATTACTCGTTTGAGATTGTTAATATAACATTTGCTGCGATCTTTTTTACGCGGTTATACAAAAGAGTATTGTTTTGTTCTCGTTGCAACTCTCATGAACGCGGCTGCCGATGAAAGTCTGTAGTTGTGCTCTTCGCGTCAGCTCGTTTTGCTCCGTCACAATAATTTCTTCAACGCAAAGAAATCCGCATTGTAATCCTAATAGTAGCATCAAGTCGACCAGTTTTAACTTTAGTTTAGCTACACAATGTTTTTTCGAAAGACGTTTCTTCTTCGAAAACAACGTGCTGACTTTTTGCTTTTCCGGCATCGAACTGAAGACCTTTTAAAAGCCAGAATGCATAGCGGTCGCGGTTCCAATTTCTCACGTACAGAAAACGGGTTTTTGGCAGTGGATCTAGTTTCTAGGATAAATCTTGTTCCACCGAAGCGAGATCACACATTTTCTGTAAGATAATCAATATAACTCTTTCCTGACGTCTTGGGAGAACAACTGCCACGGCCTTTGTTTCGTGCACAAAGGCCCTTATATTGACAAGTTACGGTCTCGAGCTCCTGAAATTACACCATTATCAGAAACGGCCCGGGAGACTTCAACTCGATAGATACGAATTTTAATAAAACAAAGTCAACGCTCCAAATAATGTTATTGATATGTACATCGATTTTTACCTTTGCTGTATATATATCCAGGTGGTTTTCGATGAGCTCTTCGTTAGCCACAATCGACCCATCTTTCTTCTTCATCTCCAGAGCATTCACCTCAGATATTTAACGATTTAGAATCTCTTTTGATGCGTAATCTATTGATTAATTAACCTACACCAAAGTGTGCGATTATGAGCTTTCGATCTCCCACTCAAGCGACTCGAGTGATGTCTGAATGTGGCAGCCAATCATAGCATTTTATTGAACAATAATTAAAAAACAAAAACAGAGTTGTCCGTTGCCTGCTGGCTGCTAATGGGCTTTTTAAATATACGGGACAGGAACAGTGTAACCACACTGCAATTATAACCGCGCTGCCCATTTTTTAATTGAGTATCAACAGGGAAAGATCATATAGTCAGTTTAAAATTAAATGTAATATGATAAATTTTTATTTGGTTCCTAATCTTAATCAACGTGTTACGAAACGGTCGCAAGACGTGTCCCACTTAATTTCAATAGAAAAATTAAGATAGAAGTTTGTACTTCTACTGCACACATCAAACTGCACTTAGAGGTCAGCGATTAGTGGTTAGATGTACCACGTAAATCAAGTTTTAACAAATCAAGCTAGCTGATGAGTTGCGGCCACCATATTGGTTGGGAGTTCACGGAAGCGTCGAATTTCTCAACTTGACAGCGACTCAAGAGTTGCCTCTCAGCATTGAAAACGGTGTTCTATAAAGAATCGTCTCTTTTGTTGAAGTATAAAGATTAGAGTTAAAGTTTGGCATTCCCATTTGTTTCCATTGTACAAACTCTCACCTGCACTCTACAGCCTAGCCTTAAAACTTTTATTGTGTCAACGAAACATACAACACAACTAGCTCACTTCTTCCGATATTCAACAAGATTTAAATCTAAATCATGGCTTAGTAAAGTACTTTTATTGATTTTTCATTTAAAGTTTAATTTGAACTTTGTAATCTCAAAATGCTTAAGCCTGGTTTTTCTATAGATTTGAACAAACAACCTGCGTTTTTACAACCGTAACTGTGAAACTTTACTCTTTCAATGAAACACGCATTTTAATTCAAGTGAACACACTTTTACGAGTCGCCATCTTCTGAAACTCAGTTAACTTGAAACGCAAATAGCTTTTTTGTTTTGTAATTTTTGTATCTTTTTGGCCTAATAGTATTTCGAGTTTTGTGATTGTAAAAGTGCAGCAGGTTTTCTGCAGGTTGACCAATCTTGGAACCAGTGTCGTTGGACGCCATACGTGAATGTCGGTTTCATAAAAGAATAGATAGATACATGTAATTTACTCAGGGGAGAGTGTTCACTTCTTGTAAAGGATCTTGGTTAAAACTGCAAAATCAGTTCATTTGCTTCCGACCTTTGTCTAGTACACATCTCCCAGCGAAGGAAAAAAATAGCGTTTTTCTGTTCCAGATCTCGGAAATTAGATAAGAGAGCTTTTTAAAACTCAAGTTTTACTTTAATACCACGAGAACCGCAAACTTTGCTGGGACGATGAAAAGCTCGAAAGGGACGTAGCAACCAGTCGTGAGTTATTGGTTTGGATGACAAAAAGAGGAAGCATGACCCGGCAGGGACTCGAGGGTGGCCATTTGCGACAGTTCAACACGAAAGATTTTGCTACTGGTACCAGTAATAAACGTCCTGTCCTCTAGTACAAATTATTCCACAGCCATCGTCCAGCAAGTGCCAACACTCCGGAGTCGCTATTCTTACTAGCAGTGAATAACTATTGGCAGAAAGCTCAGTTCACTTGACCCATAAAAAGAAGAAAATAAAACTTGGGTCCATAACTTACGGTACGGACCTCGCACTCGGTTAATGAGATATATCTAACGTACACATAATAATTCAGTTAAGATTAACGGTAATATGTTTCATGTTAATCAATTTTGATATTTCAACTGCTAGACTCTCTGAATTGAGACCACCATATGGGTTGGAAGTTCAAGAAAGCGTTGCGTTTCCGACTACATTATGGGGACTCATGGTTTACCTCTTAGCGTTAAAGCTGTATTCCAAAAATATCATTCCTTTTTGTTTAAAGCACAAACTTCTCACTTCTTCCGATATCCAACAAGTAAATGATTTCTTAGTTAAGCACTTTTATTACTTTTTGATATAAAGCTTCGGGTTCGAGTTTGATCTTCCAAACCAGCAGCAGTTTGTTTGTCCTATAGCTTTTTATCTACAACTTCTGTTTTTACTCTCGTAGCTGTAAAACGTCATTTTTTTCAGCGCAACAAGCAACACAAATTTAGTTTGCATATTACAAATGTAACAATTCGTTTCTTTCGACATCATCCTAAGCTCAACCAGTCTTCAGAACTTTTTGAAAGAAATTTGACAACAGTTGACGACGTCACGTCAGCTGTTCACAATTGAATATTCAGGAATGAGATCTCATTTTGAGGACGCTACCGCCGTTTTTACACTTGTACACTTGCGTTTGAATTTTTTTTCAGTGAAACAAGCAACATAATTTTAGTCGACACACTTGTGGAAGTACACTCTGATTCTCAACTAACTTGAAATACAAATCGCTTCATGGTTAAAAAGTTTTAGAACCTGTTTTGTCTAACACTGATTCGAGTTTTGGTTTTGTCAACCTGCAAAGGGTTATTTGCAGGTTATTCATTTTTGCAACCCGCGCCTTTGTACGTACACCAAGGGCGAATTTCTGTTTCTTAAAGAACAAACAGATACATATGATTCTGTTATAAACGGTTGTGGTGTCTTCGAGCTTTTGACCTGTGAGATTTTCTCACCAAACTTTTTGAAGGAACGGGGTCTTTACGCATCCATATTTAGTTGGCAAATATCATCTTTGCTGCAATTGCAGCTGGTGAACTTAGTAACAATGGGTCTGGCTGAAGACTTTTAAAGTTTACAATCACACTAGTGACCATGACAGCTTCCACGTTTTGACATTTTATACAAAGCATACTAACCACAGCAAAGATACTGTCACTCCTTTTTAATCCAACCTTATAGAAAGGATTTTGTGACTTTTCCTAAAATTTATCGAGGAACATTTTAGCGTGTCAAACTTGTCTTCATTTATTACCCAGTTTCCATAGCAACCATTTTCTACTGTAAATGACAGGTCATTTTTTTTCTTCTATTTTCAGAATTTTCTTTTATTATTCCAATTTTCCTCATTTTATGTGCTTGCATTTTGTGAATTTTGCTTTTTTGCAATTCACCCCAACATATTTCAAGTCATTTTACGTTAATCAGGACATTTTTGACGTCATCAAAAAATCCAAGATGGCCGCCAGACAATTTCAAGATGGCGGATTTATGACATCATATGACGTTATAGCTCACAAAACAATACATCATTAAATTGGCTTTCACTTAATGTTTTACCATGGCAAATTTAGTATTAATACCTTTAATAGGTTTGGAGTTATAGGCCGCGGGCACTTTCACCCCCCCCCCTCACCCCCCAGTCCCAGT
>JANRMR010250350.1:0-10952 GCA_025434825.1 Bergia sp. 'catenularis'
CCCCATTATTCTCCTTCGCTGCGAGAGGTCTCTCCCTAGGAGAAACTAGAGAATAGTTGTCTACGGGGAGGCTACGTGTTCCGTTAAAAAAAAATTAACGTGCTCCCTTGTTCCTGAAAATCCCTTGGGAGACCCTCAAGATTACTTATTATTATTCTCGTATAAAAAAGAGTGCACCTGACCATGTTTAGGTATTACGGAAGCCTTTAATTTTTATATTGCCGCGGACCTTGGTAAATTAAGTCTAAGATTTTTAAGCTTGGTAAGTGGTGCAGCTGAGATGCAAGTGTTAAATAACTTGAACGTTGTTTGCAGCTTCTTCAGATGAACTCATGACTCTCTGATTGTCGGTCAGATGCTCTACCCACTGAGCTACAGGAACTCATATGGGGAAATGGGTTTTAGTAGATGGTACATGGTCATATGTCCTGCAATCATGCTGGTTCGATATGTCCGAATATAGATATGTTTTTTAAAAGTCTAAGATTGCTTTTACTTCATTTACTTAAAAAACTGTTGCTTGTGCAGTGGCTTTTCACAATTCTGATCCTGAGGTTTTTTAATTTCTTCTTAAGAATTAGACAGTTTTGTGTTCTTTAATGTATAATTCCTTCTTAGTAAAAAGAGCAAAACTGACTTTTTCAACTTTTCCTAAAAGCTTCAAGTGATGTTTTATCTTCTTGGGTTAAAGACTCGGTGCTAACTAAGCAAACAAAACCGCGGAAATAAATTAATTGAGCGTCCGCTTGGTGTTAGATAAGCCAGAATCAGTAGGAAATTTATTAAGATTGAATGATAGCGCAATCAGTCAAAATGCCGCTAATGTTAATTTTTGTCGTAAAATAAACTGAATTGCGTTTGATTTTACTTTTAATAATGATAATAATAATAATGATAATAATAATTGGCTCATTCAACACTGTACTTTTCATTAATCTGCCAGCAAATTCATTAATCGGACTCAGGCTGTACATGTCCGATTACAAGACCCTGTAATCGGACACCTGTAATCGGACAGTTCAATGAACCAGTCACAATCGGAGTTCCTGGCTCTCTGAAACAAAATGGAAAATTTTATCTCCTACAGCAACAGTTCATCGTACAAAACAGACTTCAACTTAAATGAGTTTTTGTAACCAATGGAAATGCCACAACCCTTTGAAACACAACAGAGTAATGGCCTGTTCAGTTTAAACAGTTCAGTTAATCCTAATAATTCATGGCATTTTCCTCAACAAAACAAATACGAATTGGTTTGACTTTTCTCTTATTTTCGGAAATTGTAACTTCAATAATAAATTGGTAATAAATCTTCATGTCGTCCAAATCTGTCTGTAATCATTCTCGTGTTAACCAAATCAGATTCGTGCTACACGCTCGTCCAATTTTGTTTAGTCACTCAAATGATTACAGACCGAATTGGACTCCACTCGGTCCTATTACCATTAATAACTCTAACCCTATTTCTAATCCTAATCCTAGTCCTAATCCTAGTCCTAATCTTAATCGTAATCCTAATCATAAATATTATTTATAAAAATAATACTAGGAATAAGGAGAGGTTCGTTCATAGAATATTATATAATAAAAATCTGCAATAGTACGTTCATTTCTAAATTCACGATTTGTGATGGGTTGAAATAAAATACATACCCAAAATAAAAACATTTCTTCATTTGTGAAACAGAAAGTTGAGAATAATAGTATTCTGAAAAATATTTTCCGTGTGACATGCATGATGGATGGTGATGTGGAATGCATTATATACAGGCATACATGAAGTACTTGGAGACTTGCAGCAGCTGTCCGTTGTGTGGCATAAAATATTTGAAAAGTGATCTGTAATGCACCATTATTTCCAAGAATATAAAACTTTAAAGAAGCTCAAACAACAAACAAAATTTTCAACCACTAGCAAATTTGGCCGGTACTATCGACAAAATTTAAAAATCCGGATGATATTTTCGGAAAATGTTATCGTACGTGAAAAGATATATACTCTCTATTGACGGTGAACACTTCATTCAAAGTTAAAAGGTTTACGTTTTCGGTTTCCCGTCTAAGAATAGATTCAGGTCGCCAAGAATATCCATCCGTTCCCGTCCGTAAGCCGTGATAATGTACCTACATATACACTGTTTCCTTTCTTCAAAGTCAAACTCATGGCAAGCCGGTTTGCATAAAATCAATGTTAGTAATTATCATAAAAAATCATACTGCTACTTCATTCTAACGGTCAAAGACTCCTAGAATACAATGTACTTCAACGTGCAATTTAAATTTTCATGTTCTTGGTCGCAGCACAGATGTATTTCACTGCCAGCCCTGACAGCAGGAAAAAACCTTCAGACTGCCCGTCTCACTCTTCCGAGTGAAATATTCGAATATAGTAAAAGATATTTAAATGAAGAGGCTTTTGTTGCGAATCAATTTGTCGCCCACTTAGCGGGCAAAATTATGAACTTGCTCATGACCGGAGTTAAATTAAATTACATATACAAGCACAAAAAACTACTGAGAAATCTGAGTTTAGATTTCTACTCTCGATTATCACGGAATATGTAAAATTCTAAAACTGGGGTTGGGACTGCGCAAAAGCAGTGCAATCGTAGTTTTTGAAAAAAATAAAGTTTCATTTCGAGTGTATAAATATAAAAATTATGGGGTACTCAGTACTTATTTTCGGTGGTCTCGTGTACAACAGAACTATATGTACATATTATTTTCAAACTAAATCACTAATATTTGCCGAAGGGAAGAAAAAAAACATAAAACAAATTATATATTCAAATCTAAAATGTACCCCGTTTGTTTAATCTCTGCTCCAGCCTGCGGGCGAATACTCCTGTAATCCAGAAACGTACCAAAAATCCAAAAACACAAATTACAAAACCAATGGAAGACAGAACTTATGAGAACTGTACCACCTGGTTCATGTTCAGACGGTAACGCCAAAAATAACATAATCTAAGTTAAGATTTTATAAAAGAAATGATACGCTCGCCCAATATAGTAGTTCTTGTAGTTCTGTTAATACTACGTCTGCAGTTTATTCAGATCAGTTCGTCCAACAGTTTTTCGGTAGATATAGTTGTTCAGACACACGAATGAAAACTTGTATAAATTTTGACTTATAACAAAACAATCACGCCTGCAGCATCCTTATGGACCAAGCTGTTTGTGAGACAAAGTTCTGCACTTAACGAGAAAAAAGGGTCATTAGTTGCAGTGTAAATTATTCAGTTTGTTTTCATGCTTTAACAGCATCTCAGTTCTATGCTAAGTGTGGCATGCCATTTCCAAATTCTAAAAGTTATATACTTTATAAGTCTCATAACCTTTCTTGAAAGTATTTCGTCATTAACAAAATATCAGATATCTATCGCTACTGAACCAGCCTCTGACCATTTTGCAAAAGCCCCAGTAATAGGTTTCATCATTTCTTACTTTCTCGTTGATCAGGATGTACACTCAAACGACTAACTTTCGAAATATCAGCGACCAAGCCCCACAGCTGCCACTGCAATGAAAATGTTGTTTTTTAAATAATCAAAATCTCATTCTCGCCAAGACAGTAGATCGTGAGTAGTTTCTATTCACCATCTTGAACGGTAAAGACTGAAATCGTAAAATCATAGTAGCGAATGTGAATGCTTGGGCGCCCTCCATCTTGTGATTTCTAACAGGGACAGGCTGCTTGTAGTCAATTCCTTCCAAAAGTTTTACCTGAGAGTTTAGCTTCAGACAGTGGCAGCTTTTATAAATTCATCTGGGGCGACCGGCCCTCAATGGCTTTTGAGACGAAGGATTTTGCTGGCTGAATTTAAATTGAATGTTTTAGAATTACTTTTATTTATTTTCCTAACCACTAATGGAAGACACTTATTCAGTTTCCAGCCGGAAACGTTTATATGCAAAATGGTCGCGGTAGACCGATGAGCATGACACGTATTGTTTCTTCATCAGCCGACTAGTGTGAATAAAGTAAAAGTGAAAAGTATAAGAGCAGACGTTATTTTATGTTGATATTTTTCTTTCTTGTGAGAATATCCTTTGCATGTCTAGTCTTAGTTCACTTCAATCAAGCATATATTGTCTTTTGCATTATTCAAGAAAAAAAATGTAAGATAATTGACAAAATATTGATTATAAGCAAATCTTCTTAGCCGGCAGAGAAACATTGGCAGAGAAACTGAAGTCCTTTACCCATGAACAGTACTTTTAACTTTTTTAGTCGTCTAAATGATTTCCATCAACCAATTAGCGATTCCACCCTTCTATCTTAATACTACATTTTTCGGTTTTCTTTCTTCTGATTTTCACTGAGCACCACATTTTGGCTGAACTGATAAGCTGCATAAAGATTTTCCGCTCTTCTCGCCGGGGTATTTAATTTAATCTTTATATTGCACACACTTTCCAAAGCTGATGCGATTGTCGATAGAGAAACAATTTAATAAACTAAATTTATACGGTCAGTTATTTCTCTTTGCCGATTTCAAAAACGAAAATAATTTTGGTTGCTGCTTTGCGTACATGTATGAGGGATAAAACTGATCTTTTAAGTCAGCTTAAAGCGCTGAAAACTGCCTAGCTTGTCAATACCAACTAACAAAAGGGTTTTAGTTCAATATTTGAATCTAATCTGTAATCTTCCTTAATCAATATTCTCAGCCTTCCGAAATTCTGTGTATCTGCAAAAAAACGCCAATTTTCGGTTAACGTTTTATTAAAAGGAAAGGGTTTATTTTCTTTGTTCAGAACCAATGCTGTTTTTATTGAGTTTTTTTAAAGATACCCATCGATGGTTGAATGATTTGCAGTGTTCCACTAAGTTCTACTTTTCTCAGTATTTGCCAACTAAAATTCAGGCTCTCATGAAATGATGAATCGGTCGGTGATTGTACTAATGTCTCCTCGTGACAGTGTGTTCAAAACACATTACTCACACTTAATTTTCCTTTCCGTCTGGATTCTAATTTCACTATAACAGTTGTATAAATAGTCGCAACAATGGCTTGCAAAATACATGAAGAAGGAAATGAGTAGAGAATTTATCAAGGCACCAGTAGGCCAGAATTAACAGCAGAAAAACCAGCAGACTTCAAACAATAACCTATAAGAAATTTGCAACAACAGAAACATGAAAAAGATGTCTTCTGGTCGGGGAATGCGGGGCCAAAGTATGATTTCATTTCCGGTGCGTTGGTTGAAGCGGGGCGCGGTCGGCACGCTTGGAATGCGCACAATCTGCCGAGCATGCGTGGTGACAAGGAAACCGTGACGCTTGCCTCAAGCTGAGAAAGATTCTACATTGCTCCTTTACTGTTGTAGTGGACTTGGAGGGCTCACCAAATATTTGATCATGTTTTTGCGATTGGTATTTTTTTCGATTTGCAGCATTTGCTACGGTTTTAACATAGACAAAGCAAGTCCTGTGGTATTTACTGGTCCCCAGCCAGGCAGTTTCTTTGGTTTTTCGATAGCAGAACACATATTTAATGCATCTGGAAAGGCGGCAGAAACGATGTAAGGTTTATGTTGATGAATTGTCTACGTCTATATTGTTCTTGTTGATGCTGGAATTATGTATTCATGTCTGTTGTTATTTCAGGGTTCTTGTAGGTGCTCCAAAGGCAAACTATACAACACAGGGGACGGGAGTTATAAGTCCAGGGAAGTTATACAAGTGCGTTACCTCCAATCCTCCAAAATGTGAAACCGTGGACTACGAGCACAGGAGGGAAATATTTGGCCGCGAAGAAACTAGTAGGTGAAAGCTGGCTGACTGTGAGGCTGACCAGATCAATTAATCGAGATCTGTCACGGCCATAAATACTAAGATTTAATACACACTCGTTTTGCACTTGTACTTGCATCTGAGAGCGAAGTTGTTAAGCGTGCTAATTAGGTATAAAATACTTTGTTGTTGATGTTCAAGGCGGTGCTGCATGTGTGAAATTTATTTGATCTCGCGTCATTTGTTCCTCAGTGGTCAGACTTACAGAGCAGGTTAAAAACTCTCTGTTACTGTTGTTGAAGAAATAGTGTTTCGCAAATAGGCTGCAAATACCCTGCTGAGCTTTAGATTTGCCAGCTGACTTTCCGGCCATCGGAGAGAAGAGTCTAACACATAGTTTGAGGAATACATTTTTTTCTGTGGATTTTTCGCTGCAACCGTTTTGAAGAGTGTTGATAGAAATAAAATTCCATCACATGGTTATTACAAACTGCCTCACGCAAGACCACCAGACTGTATCTTTTCAGCTTTTTCTTTATTGTTTTTGTTTACATTTTCCTTTGAGGTTTTAGCTTTGTGTCCGATAATTTGATCGTTAATATACATATGTAGATTCAATGAATGTTCATATTCCTGCATTTTTAAAAAAAATTGTGAAACGCGTTGACAGTGGGCAGACAACAAGCGGAAATGAATTGTTTGATCTTCCATTTTTGGATGTTGTATACTTTTTAGAAGAAATTAGTTTGTAACGCCATGCGAGCTGTCTGATTAAACTAGCAATCAGCTTTAAAGAAGTCCCAATCTTTTAGAATAGTTGTTCAATTAAGAAAAGAAACAATAATGACTGTCTATACGTTTATTGTGGTTCAAGTTTAGAATGTTAAATTATTCATACAGTCTTTATCGTGTTTACAGACATCACTTGTCAGATGTACTGAGAGAATGAAATGTTTTCATGCCAGCTGTTTCGTTGTATTACATCGAAAATACTTTACGAATTACGATGAAATTACATGTGGCAATAAAACAAAGTCTGTGTCTTGCAAAAAAATCTACGATGAAAATCGGCCATGTTTGTGACTCACTGAACTGCTTAAAATTTGACTCGCTCGCTTGCTGGTTTCAAAATTATGTACGTTTGTATCGCTAATAATAATTATAAAATACATTTTGAAACGAAACTTGCGTTTATGTTGAACTTGAAAACTCACATCAAGACATTTTTAGGGATGATAGATCAACAGAGGATGTTAAAAATATAATACTACATTGTTTTTCACGTGTGATTAGCAAGTCTGTATACATCTTGATCCACTATGCGCTTCGATATGTAAATTAGAAACTCATCTGTTTTTTGAATATTTATTCCTGGTTTGTTGTCGATTTTTTGTAACGCTTTACTGCGAGAAATAAATTCACACTGTAAATACGTGTATAATTATATTGAATTTTTTATAGAATTAAAAATATGGCCGTTGAAATACTGTATGATGTTTTGAAATATTAAACTTGAAGTTACGCCAAACTAATGTAGCTAAAACAAGGACTTCTATACGTAATATTTATGTTCAATATCATTTATTACACTGTTGCTTTATGAAGGGATAAAGAGGAAAAGAAAAATTGTTTTAAGAAGTACAGGAAAAAATATAATTTCTAACGGAAACATCAAAGTACGCAAATAGCTTGTCTTCATTTTCATTTTAAGTAGTTTTTTGCCTCCCTGATCATGAATAATCAAATTATACTTCTTTAATTCTTTTTGTTTAAAGAGCACAGCAGTAGCCCAGTTTATCATCCATGCAGGAAAGTGGTTTGTAAGATCTGAGTGAATGATGTAAATTAGATCGACGGATGTGATATATATTTTTGACTCCAGTAGATGCAATCTGTCAAAATATACCATCTGCAGTCTGATTTGCCATGTGATAAAATTATTTTCTATCAAAACAAAAAATTTGTGAATGCCACAAATTTAATGAGTTCTTTGAGGGAGGTTTACAATCTTTGTGGGATTTGAACTGAATCGTAAAGTTCGTTTTGTCTCAAGAAAAATCCTCCAAAAGTTCACCAATAAGCTGTTTGATATTCTAATTTGTTCCAGGGCTCATTTAAAGATTATCTCAAAAGCTGAGAGCTGACTAGAAAAGCTTTAAATTAATTAATTTATTAAATTTGTACTTGGTTTATAGAAATAATTGACTTCTTTTTTGTAATTAGGCCACCCTAACTTAATTCTGGATTGTTTCTTTACGAGTATTTTTGGTTAAAAGTCACACAACAGCAGAAAGAAGAATAATAAGTTGTGACTGTTTAACCATTCACAAAAATCATGATTCATACATTCGAGGCATAGTTTTATTCAACAAGTCATGTAGTCATGGTTTGGTATGTGACACAACTTTTTCACAAGAATTTAATACTAACAAAAATATTAAATTTTAATTTTAATATTTAGTGATTAAGACTTGAAATTTGTGCCCAAAGGGGCCAGTTATCTGGAGAGGTCGTCCCTATAGTGGGCTATTTGTGGTGGCTCTGCCCCAAATGGGTGGCTTTTCCATGCTCACAGAATTTGGAATTGTAGTAAAAATTGACAGTTAAGTACGTGGAAGGGTTACAAAATTTGAAGTTTTAGTATATGAAAGGGTAAATGAGAATAACATGTGTTTGTAGTAGGCATATGAAAGGGAAACAATTTTTTAAGGTACATGTAGAAAGGTACCATTTTGGACAAAAGTGGATTAACCCTCGAACATCCATGCAGGGGGGAATGTATGGTGGCTGAGGACTGCCATAACAAAAAACCCATTGTCTTAACAATTTTCTTTTAAATCGATATTTTCTTATTTTTTTTGGTTTTCTTTTTTTATGTTTTTTTATGTTTTTGGTGTTTTTTTAATCAAAATAATATTTCATCAAAGTAAATTTAAATCAAAAGTCAATTATTGGAGGAACTTAATAAAAACAAAATGATTTCAAAAATAAAAATAATTTCAAGCAAAACCAAAATTAATTTGCTGTGAAATCGATGTAAAAATAATTAAAAAATGTAATTAAAAAAAAAAATCCAAAACATTCTAAACCAAAATAAAAGCAAAATTGTCCATGGCCTATCGTTGCCATAGGAAAAAAAGAAACTAAATAAAATGAAAACAAAATTGGTTATGGGCTATCATTGCCATAGACCAGAGTGCATTTCAGTGTATTTGCCTATTATACCTTGTGCAATGACATGTGCAGGGTGATCGAGGTAGGTCACCATAGAAATGATCTCCACTAAGTTTTTCTGACCTAAAACTGGAAGCTTTAATGCAATCAAAACTAAACTTGCAGTACCTGTAGTCGGATTATGAACATGCCTTTTGACGTTAATTGGGTGATGTTATCACTTGTAATTTATGCAGAATTAAATTGCCCTAATTTCTTCTTTTCCATTTTATTCTTAATTATTTTTTTATATGAGATCACAAATACATATTTTATCCTTATTTCAAGCAAAGCTGCTGCAATTTTGAACATTTTCTGTTGCCATAGCAACAATTCTTAGTTAAAACTTGACTTTTGTTATGAAAAGTAATTAGCTAACCCAAAGCAGTTAACATGCCAAAATGTAATCTTTTATGTGTAACCTTATAGAAATTTAGGGGGGGTGTCTGATTGACCTTTCCTTAGTTTAATTTGTTAGGAAAAATACCTTTTCGTCCAAAGGTTAAGAACCTTAATCAACATAATTTTATTGCAGCTTTCAAAATCTTTTATGTGTAACCATATGGAAAATCTTTGGGGGGGGCATCCGATTGCCCCACCCCCATTGCCCCCCCCCCCAGGTTGTCCGAGGGTTAAAGCAGGGTAAAAAGAAATGTAAATAAACCATATTTTGTCACTTACAGAACTTTGTGACTAGGATTTTTTAGTTGAAATTATAATTAATTAAAATGTTTCCGACTTGTGGTTAAACAAGCCAAGTAAAGTTAAAAAGAAACTAAACAAATTTTTGCTTATTTCAGTTAAAAATAAGTGATTTTGTTTGTGTAATGAAACTTCACACTGTGATGTCATATATATTGTCAGGAGTTAAAAATTAAAATTTTAAGTGACTGGCAAACAAGTGCCAGTTGTTCCTTCTGTAGTTGATAAAAACTGAAATTAATACTTTCTAATTTGTAGTATTCATCAACTTATGATTAAAGTCCAATTGATTTACAACTATTTTGTTGCTAAAATATCTGCAGAAAACGAGAAAAAAGGTTTAACAGAAATTGAAGAAAAAAGCAACATGTGGTTTGGCATGCGTGTTCATACTTACGGCAACAATGGAATGGTAGTGGTAAGTTCTTTCATTCATTTGTTTAACCCCTTGGTGACTGACAAAAAAATGGCCATTTTTGACAGTTTTATTTGTAAAAAACACCAGATGGAAAATAAGATTGCAATACCTCATTGTAAAGAATAATAAATTTACTTTAAAAATCTGTTGTAAATAATTGATTTAATCTAAATGTGTATAATTTATACTAATATTTGCTAATTTATACTAATTTTTTGTCATTTTTTGTGATTTGTTTTTAAAAATTGAAATAACTCGTGTTGTTTAGTGAATTCAATCAGGGAGTAAAAATAAAAGTTATAGTATATTTGGAGAATATGTTCTCCAGATTTGGTGAGAATTGCTTCAGTATTTAAGAGCTATACCATTTTATATAAGTCTCCCCATGACATGTTTTCAGTCTTTCAGTACTCCTGCTCGTTCTTTTTCGCTTTGTAGGCTTTTGTTGCAGTGTCTGTAGTAGGTGTACTGTACTGTTTCTGGTGGTACATGCAGGTGTACTGTAGTATCTGTAGTAGTACATGTAGGTGTACTGTACTGTCTATAGTAATACATGTAGGTGTACTGTAGTGTCTAGTAGTAGTACATGTAGGTGTACTGTACTGTCTATAGTAATACATGTAGGTGTACTGTACTGTCTGTAGTAGTACATGTAGGTGTACTGTACTGTCTAGTAGTACATGTAGGTGTACTGTACTATCTGTAGTAGTACATGTAGGTGTACTGTACTGTCTGTAGTAGTACATGTAGGTGTACTGTAGTGTCTAGTAGTACATGTAGGTGTACTGTAGTGTCTAGTGGTACATGTAAATGTACTGTACTGTCTGTAGTAGTACATGTAGGTGTACTGTACTGTCTAGTAGTACATGTAGGTGTACT
>JANRMR010250461.1:0-16176 GCA_025434825.1 Bergia sp. 'catenularis'
AAAATTTTATTCTGATTTTCGATAATAGTTGACCAAAAGGATTTTCTGGACAAAATATAAAGAAATCCTAAAATTCACTTTTGTCCACGAGTTCTCGATATTTACAGTCAGCCGCTCTTAATAATTTGTTAACCTTGAATAGTCTAGACATCACAAACTTTTGACGCTGGCTCGCGCTCGGGCTTCATGCGCCCCAAGCATCACTTCTCACTTTGAATAAGATTAAATTCTAGTCTCAAATTAAATATTTTTAGGCCATGTGTTTGACTCCAAGATCCTCGAAAGTCATCCGGAGTTTATCGAAAAGCTGAAAGAGTGGTTGTACCCAGAGAGTTCAGGGCCGAGCAAATGGACCAGGTGTTACAGAGCACGTGACCATGGTTGGTCGTCATACACTTTCCACTCTCGGTGTAACAACAAAGGGCCAACGGTTACCATTGTGAAAGTGGGGCAGTACATCTTTGGAGGATATACTGACTTAAACTGGGGTAAGTTCTCTTTCTCAATACGTTTGTAGACTACAAAAACTTTTCCGTCTTAAAAGGAAATGAATTGAAGCAAAGTATATGATCGCAACACTAATTAATTCGAAACGGCTACCGCCCCTCCCTCATCCTTTCCCACCCTTTACAGCTCCTCCCCCAAGTGTTTTCATAACCTTGAACCAGAAAAAACTAAAAACCAAAAAATGAAACTTACTTAACAAGCAAATAGAAGCAATTTACTTGTTAATTTCAAAGATACCAATTACCCTAGAATAGAAACACTTTGTTTGCTAAGGTAAAAAATATATAGTTATAGTCAAACTTTTAAACAAATAATAAAAAAGACACAATATGTAAGTTAACTGAACTGGTTTTCTTAAGGATTAATTCACGCGTATTTTCAAAGTTTGAAAAAATTACGCGAATCCATTGGCTTTGTGAGTCGTTGTTTACTCAGGTTGTTTTTACCGATAACTCTCGTTTGTTCAGTTAATTTTTTCTGCAATCAGTTGGTGCAGTTCAATTGTTATTAATGTTCGAATTTTTGCTGAATTCCTACACGAGTCTAGTTTTGAAGCAAGAGTTCCTTGTTTATGAGCACAGCCACAGGGGGGCGACCCTATTCAGTGGAACCGTGGAATGACGGAACGGAATATGACCCCAAACAGTAAAAGACGGAATTGCGGAAAAAATGAAAACCCAAACACTAAAATAAAAAATAAACGCCCCTCCGGTAATTCTTTATGTACATATGTAAGAAATGTCTCTCGAGTAATTATTCACCTTTATAATTCATCTCTTTTATTTCTAAAATGTACACTGATCGTGTCCTTTGAAAACTGTGGTGAACCGACGCAATTCGTATTTTAAAAATTTAGGATTAATAGATAATTCACGCGTGTTTTCAAAGTTTGAAAATATTTCCCGAATCGCAAGGCGATGAGGGAAATCTGGAAACTTTGAAAATACAAGTGAATGTATCCTTAATTTTACGAAGAATAATGCGATTGTGTGTTTATAACGAGGAGAGCAAAATTAGTTCAGTTGAACAAAGCAGACCTTATTAGCGTGTTTGCAATAATCCATTGGCATTGTGAGTCGTTGTGTACTCAGATAGCATAACTCTCGTTTGTTTTTAAATTTTCCTGCAATCAATTGGTGACAAACAGTATTGCAGTTCAATTACTGTTGATGTTTGCTGAGTTCCTCTTTCCTTTCACAAGTCTGGTTTTAAAGCAAGAGTTCCTTGAGCACTGCCACAAGGAAAATACAATGTCTGTCGTCTCGCTCAAGCTACTAACTAACCGTCAGCTTTCGTTTTCGTGTTGATTTTTAACTCCTTAACAAGTTAGAAAAAGCTGCTAATTGAATTATTGGTTTAAACTTCTTCATTATTCAAGCGAAATATTCACCATCAGGCATCTGCTAACCTGCATAGCAGGCGCTATTTTGGCCGTTTTGTGCGCAGGGAAAAAGTCCTCTCAGCGCGAAGCGAGGGGGCAAAGCCCGCGAGAACAAGGCACTAGCGGAAAGAGCGCTTGCCCTTAAGACCATGATAAATCTATGCCCACCCCTTCGAAATTGATAGACAATCAAACAAGAGCTTTTGACTTATTGACATGTGTCAGAAAGGAAACGGTTGTACGTGGAGCAGTCATATTTAAAAAATCAAAATATTGCAATATATATGGCAGCCGGCGACGTCAATTCAAAATAAACGGCAAATTTATCAAAGAAAGTTGGACGGCTTCCACGCAAAGCAGACGTTGACGGCTTCTGTAAATTTGAAATACAGTTTTTCATTTAATTTATTTCAATTTATTTAGTCAACGGTCGTTGGTTATGGCGGCCACGAATTGTTTGGCTCCTGCAATTTTGCTTCCCGCCGTTATTCATGTTTGTTCCAAGTATTCCAATCCTGCTGAATTTGAAGTAATCAACCCAGAGATCTACCTTAATGTGTTATTTTCCCGTTCTTTGCCGCTAACGATGGGCTTTGAAGCACTTCAACGTGTTTGTTTGTATCGTGGTCGATCCGCTGTGTTGGATTTGAAACCATCTAAGCAGTTTTTAGTGCTGTCATTGTTACTAATAAGTGGATATGTTGAGCCCAATCCTGGCCCTACCTTCAAATATCCGTTAAATCGAACCAGCGGAGCTATTGAGTGCGAAAAGTGTTTGGTGTGGTTCCACAAGGCGCGTTTGGATATTTGTGATACAAACCTTGAGATCCTGGAGCAGCATCCTTCATACATCTGGCTATGCTGTAATTACGGCCTCCCAAGCCTGAGCTCGTCGCTGTTTTTGTCAATTGTTAGTTCTAGTAATAGATTCGACCCGCTATCTAACCTACATGACTTGGAGTTGCAAAATCTCTCGCCATCGCTTGTTTGTTCAAGCCCGACCCCCCTGGCATCTTCGTCACCAGTCCCCAAGGTGCGACATAAGAAAAGAGAAAAACTACGGTGCATGCAGATCAACTGTGGCAGTATTAGAAGTGCTGAGAGAGCTGCAATATTTGCTGAGCTCGTAAATCAATACAAATCCCGACATTATGTTCGGATGCGAATCGCAACTAAACCCTACCATCCCCTCTCCTTCTGTTTCCCGGAGAGTTATACAATCCATAGATCGGATTGCCAGGACTGTGGTGGGGGTGGAAATTTTATAGTAATGAACTCTTCTATTCCAGCGGATTCAGATGATGAGTCAATTTGGGTATCTATGTGCATGTTGAAATCCAAGGGGCTATTTCTATGTGCTTTCCATGAGCCTCCCTCTGCACCTTCATCCCGCATTGATCTTCTCTCACAAGCCGTTCTTAAAGTGTATGAAACTCACAAGAAAAAGCATCCAAACATCGTGATCGCTGGAGATTTCAATTGCGGAGATATTAGTTGGAACACGGATCCTCCTGAAATCACAAATCCGCGCACAGCCTCTCTCGTGAATAGGCTACTGGCCCTTATCAACAATCATTCGCTAACACAGCATGTTATAGATCCCACGCGTCCGGCGTCTATGAAAACACTAGACCTTGTTTTGTCATCTGTCCCTTCTCTTGTGACCAACATCAATGTGCAACCTGGGATGAGTGACCACGACTTGGTCAACTTCAGCATTAAAACCAACCCCCGCAGGGTTTGCAAGCCACCTCTTAAAGTTTACCTTTTCAACCGTATGGATCTGCCTGGCTTGAGGGAACATAAGTCCACTGTGGCCTCAATCCAACCCAGAATCAAAATCAGTCGAAGAAAACTGGTTGTTCTTTGAGTAAGAATTAATAAAAGCCATTAACCTCTATGTTCCCTTTAACATGACTAAACGCAAGCCTGATGTTCCATGGATGACTGCTGACATTAAAGGCAACTGCGCAAGCGTGAACGTCTTTTCCAGCGTGCCAAGCGGAGTAGCAGTAAAACGTCAGCTGCATGGGTAGCCTACAAGAAACAACGAAACAAGGCGACCAAGGCACTTCGGGATGCTCATAACAAATACCTGAATGAAGATGTCGGGGGTAGTTTAATATCTAATCCCAAGAAATCCTGGATTATGTTCAACACTGCCGATCTGAATCATCAGGGATCCCTACACTTCGTGACAATGATAACATCTATATTTCAGCCAGTGAAAAAGCTGAAATACTTTGTCCCCCTCTGTGTCCTGCTATCGGCAACATTGTTTTTACTGTCCCCGGTGTAAATAAACAACTTGATAACTTGGCTATGCGTAAGGCTGCTGGTCCTGACAGTATACCAGCCCGTATCTTACATGACTTGTCTTCAGAAGTAGCAGAAACCTTATGTTTTATCTTTTAACAAGGCTATATGACTCGGGCCAGTTACCACGCGACTGGCTAACTGCAATGGTTGTTCCAGTTTTTAAGAAAGACATAAGATCCAGTGCCTCAAACTACCGTCCCATTTCACTAACTTCCTTGGCTTGTAAAGGTATGGAACATATTGTGGTGAGCCATATCTATAAGCACCTGAACCCATACGATATCATTACGAATTCGCAGCACGGTTTTCGTGAAGGTTTTCTTTCGAAACACAATTGATCATGGAACCCACGACTGGGCATCAATATTAAATAGTCTCCCATGCTAAGCTCATCCATAAACTCGAACTTTACGGGATCAGTGGGAAAACTCTGCTGTGGCTTGCGGGCTTCCTGTCTACTCGCAACCAATTTGTGACCGTGGACGGATCTCATTCCAGTCATGTGGCAGCCACCTCAGGGGTCCCTCAGGGCACTGTCCTAGGGCCCACCTTATTTCTACTGTTTATTAACGACATCGTCAATCATTGCAATTCCAATATACGACTTTTTGCAGATGATGCAGTCTTGTATCGCGAAATCTCGTCGGTGTCTGACCACATCGATCTCCAACACGATCTATACAGCCTGGAGTCGTGGGTGCAAACATGGCAGATGAGTTTTAACATCTCAAAGTGTCAGCTTTTGTCCATCTCAAACAAGAAGAACAGCAGTGTATATGATTACACTCTCAATTCCCAACATCTCTCCTCCACTGCTGAGCATGATTATTTTGGGGTACGGTGTACACGTGACTTGCGCTGGGTTAGTCATTGCTCAAAAGCCAACAAGAGCTTAGGCCTTTTGAGAAAAATCCTTGCAGCGAACAAGTTAAGGAGCGTGCTTACCTCTCGATGGTCAGGCCAGTCCTTGAATATGCGTCGTCGTTGGCATGGAACCCGCACACTAACAGGGACGTTTCCAGAATCAAACAAGTACAAAAAAATGCTGCACGCTTTGTCAAGAATGATTATAATCGCTACACCAGCACTTCTGGCCTGGTCTCATCGTTTGGCTGGGTCTCGCTTGAACATCGACGCCTTGTCGCTCAAGCTACGACTTTCTGCAAAATACGTAATGAGCTAGTTAACATCTCATTTCCTCCATGTATCCAAGAAAATAGACGGCCTGCTAGAGTGAATTCAGACAAGTACAAGCAGATACATAGCAATGTCCTGGCTTACTCCTACTCATTCTTTCCTCGAACTGTTAGGACTTGGAACTATCTCCCGGACTCTGTCACATCTGCTCCGAATGTAAATGCCTTCAAATCTGCCGCACTACTCTGTGTTCCATCTATCAGAGTTCCTCACCATCTAAAAAGGTTGTAATTGGCCGCTGACTGACCACCCTAGTAATTAGCGTAAGCTAACTTAGGGGAACTTATTTAAGTTAAGTAAGAGAGTAAGCGATCCGGATTTTGTAGCACTAACGGCTTTTGTGGATTTGAAAAGCAATTTAAGTCTTCATTTGATTTTTTTTGAAGAGAGAAAACGATCTGGATTTTGTAGCACTGTGTTTGCAGGCGAATGTGAGTAATTTGATTTTAAAACTAAGTTTTGACGAAATTCAAAATTCAAGTCATTCAAGTAAGTAGAGTCACAACGTACATTTTACCCAATATAAATATCAAACAATCAAGTTCGTCTGCAGTATCGCACTTGATCTCATTCTTACATTCTGATTACAGTACAAGGAAACAGTACAGCAAACAAAACGCTATAAATGTGGGTAGAAAAAATGGAACTAGTAATCTGTTTTCACTCCGATAAAAACGAAAGAGCAATGACGACACGCTGGTGTTTGATCTGCTGTTCACAACAAGTTCTGTAAAGGGAACTCGCCGTATTCTAAATTATCAACAAAATGTTGCCGTAATTGATCTTAACACAGAATACATTAAGTGATTTTCCAACTTATAAAATGCTTTGAAGGTTTTCCGTTCTAGAAATGTTAGTTGTCGATGAACACGGTCTCAGATAGCGTCGAGTGTTTATCAAAGTAAATATAAATTCCCGACGGGACACTGTGATGAACAACCTGAGGTGAGTGATGACAACCAAATTTAAACTGACCAATAGGAATATCACTCATTGTGGCTACGGAGCGTTAATCGAGCATCACAAAAGGTACTCCTTAACGGCAGGCGCTCATTCTCGTCCTCTTCCCATTCTCCCGTAACTACAACTAGCGTGGTCAAGTCACGTTCGCAGCCCGGCTCGGTAAAAAGACCAACTGGTGCGCCCGCTTTGCAGGCTAGGCATCTGCAGTTTCACATACAAGAACAACATAAACGAAAAGTCGATGCTCTCAGTACAGTGGCACACGCACGTGCAGTCATTCCAGCCGGCGGGAAAACTTGCAACGACGCGCGACAAGTTTTGGCGGAATTTTACCGGTTTTCAGTTTTATAGTTTTTTACTGATTTTACTTTACATTCCAACATTTTTGAACAATACCACAGGCAGCCCAAGCATTGAATTAGTAGTCTAGTAATTTCAGTCGATTTTATAAGACTTTGTATGAGAATAAATACATTTTTTCTTGAATTGGCTGAAATCGATAATATTTGGTGCAAATGGCACAAATAAAGCTTCCTTAACTCAGTCGTTCCTTCCTTGTGTCTTCCTTGTACATTCTGGGGTCATTAGAGGCGATTTGGAGGCAATTTTCATTTCGGAGTTCCCCCCCAGTAAAACTGAAAACCGGTAAAATCAGCCAAAACTTGTTGCACGTTGTTGCAAGTTTTCTCGCCGGCGGGAATGACTCGATGTGCGTGTACAACTGCACTGAGAATATCGCCTTTTCGTTCATGTTGTTCTTGTATATGAAACTGCAGATACCTGATAGCGAATATTTCACTTGAATAATGAAGAAGTTTAAACCAATGACTCAATTAACAGCTTTATCTATTTTGTTAAGGAGTTTAAAATCAACACGAAAACGAAAGCTGACGGTTAGTTAGTAGCTTGAGCGAGACGACAGACATTGCATTTTCTTTGTGGCAGTGCTCAAGGAACTCTTGCTTCAAAGCCAGACTTGTGAAAGGAAAAAGGAACGCAGCAAAAATTCAAACATCAACAGTAATTGAACTGCAATGCTATTTGTCACCAATTGATTGCAGGAAAATTTAAAAACAAACGAGAGTTATGGGCAAAACTATCTGAGTACACAACGACTCACAATGCCAATGGATTATTGCAAACACGCTAATAAGGTCTGCTTTGTTCAACTGAACTAATTTTGCTCTCCTCGTTATGGCACGTACGGCAAGTTTTAGGGGATTCACCGGTTTTCAGTTTTACAGATATTATCGCTTTCGTTACTGCGTTTTCTTTACATTGTCTAACATTTTTGATCAACACAGGTAAAATGTGTTTGACAGATCTCTATTACAAATATAATAACTGACTATTCTATACGTTTTGATTTGTTGATATAGGATTTTAAACCAGCGAATCAGAAGCAAGTAACCTGCCCCGAATTAAGAAAAAAAGGTTTTCCGTTGTCAACCAATCAGAACAATGCAATTTTGCCCTCCTCATTATAAACAGTTTAACCGTTTTTACTTACTGAGTTATGACGCAGTTTTGATGTATTGATGACGTCACTTTTAACTAAAATTACATTACATTGAATACTTTACCATTATATGATAATACACCAATTTATTTTTAATACATTAATTAGTTTTTGTGTTAGAGGCCACGGACAGTTTTAGCACAAATTGAAAACGGAGATATAATTGAAGAATATACTTTGTTTAAAAAAACTCCATCTGTCAAAACGGCCGAGCTTATTAACTTGAAGCAGGTGTGCAGCGACAACAGAAGACCGATTCTGTGTCTCTGATAAATACAGTTCGGCAAGAGTCTCAAATAATTTCAAACCTTTATGACTACCAAAATCCATTGTTCCAAAAGACTACAGAAACAACACAACGGACAAAGAAAGTTTTGTGCCCAACAGCACTGGATTCACAAACAAAATGTCAAAAATAACAAAAGGCAGTTTTATCTCATTAAGGTAATTCCGTAGACAGAAACAAAGTCTGTACACTAGTGAGTCAGTTAAAACGGGCTAAAATGACACAACCCGACAAACAACTGATGAAATTCCTAGAGTGAATGGAAAACGATCTTGCAAAAAGGAAGAAAAACCCAAACACTGTTTGCTAAGGATACACGTCCACACATTTTACAAATTACTGAAGCGCAGAATTTAAATTCGGGTTCTTTCAACCAAACTTTTCTAAGGAGCTCATTTTAAAGAAAGTCGTATGCTTGTACTGCTCCGTTACCTTCTTACACAATTTAACTCTATTTTTACGGTGAGGGGCGGGCGAGCGATGGATGTGCATGGTTGATCTGCAAACTTTCAAGAACAGAACAGAATAAAGCCCTGTATTTAAACACCGTATATATAAAAACATAAAAAACCTCTTACACATAAAATCATGGTCTTCCGTGAAGCCATTATAAATATAAATTGTAAATAACCGATATTATTTACGCTGATCATAACAAGTGCCCATATCTTATATAAATAAATATTGTTGACCCTTATTTACATTTTAAACTTTTGCACTCTTTAGAATCAAAAGTGTTCTGTAAATAATATCACACTTCTAATGTTTGAGTCAAAATAAAGACTGGCGAATTGTGGGAATACATGGATCCCTCACTTTCCACGTGCATTGTTTTCCTTTCACAAGACCCTCGTTGGAAACATTAATAAGTCGTTGAAGCTCGATGAAGGCCTAATTTGACTCTCTCAACGATCGTTTTGTGACATTTTTGAGCTAAAGAGTACCATGTTTTTACTTGCTGAAATGCTATCAACGCTAACTTTTAAAGAAGCTATTTCTTTCTTCTTCACTTGAACTCTCTAATTCCCTTGTGCTAGATATTGTTGTATGTCCGCAGAAAATATTTTTCACATCAAGTTGGACAATGAAGCCATCTTCTGTCTTTTTAAATCGAGAAGTGCCGGATATGTCGGCCTGTTCTACCCGATATTTAACTAGTGTCGAATACCGTGTCAATCAATAGGAAGCAGTTTCTAAATATTCATTACATTTATGAAACATCAACTGAAATTGGACTGTCCTGTCACAAACTAAGATTAGATTTTCCTTTCCTCTTCTACGCCGGAAAAGTTGTATATTATTGCATTTTACTATTTTTAGCAAAACTTTAAGAATAAGATATATAACAAATTACTGCAACCCCCCCGTTTTGTGGATGCTTAACACTTACTCATAGTTGCTCCAACTGAGGAAATTTAATATTTACACCAATATAAGAACTAAGACGTGCTATCCTTCTTCACCACAGAATCTAGCGGTGGATATCGCCAATCAGTGAATTCTTTTATCTTCAGCCTCAAGAACAAGGATAACTTGCCTCCTTTCAAGGTGAAGGTCTGGAGAATTGAAAAAGCTATTTATGACAGTTCTGGTTACGGTCCTATATTTGGCGGTGGACATGACTTCTACATAGCTAACAATGCAGTCAACAACCGTAACTCTCAAGCTGACCTTGGCCACAGCTACGTACAGCCGCTTGGTTATCGTTACGCCAGTAGCTCTATACAATCTCTCCTGGCTGGGAGTTACAGTTTTCAACCCGATGACTATGAAGTTTTTTACAAAGGAAAGTTTTGAATAAATTATTTTGTGAGTTAACTATTGTAAAGGATTATTAACGCTTCAACGGAATTTTACTTTACACAAATATATATGTAACCAATTTCATAACTTTAAGCACCTTGAAATGACAATATTTGATTGTCGCGAAAGCATTTAAACATTTTGGTAAATATAACTGGGACATTTATTATTAAAAATAATTACTAATACTAAATTTTATCAGTTTCTAATATCTAAAGAAAGCAAGTAGAGCATAATTTATGCTATAAAAGTAATATATATAACAACAACAGGGAAGGAGGATGTCGCGAACGGTAACACCGATTCCTACACAAACCCTGGGCATGCATTAACGTCCTGCCTGAAGGGTACAGTTATGGTACTACTGAAACTCGGACACTATTTACTGTGGTTTATCGTTATTTTACGCCATCAGATGTGGAAGTTCTTTATAGCACTCAAAACTTTGACTAAACTGTGAGCAAATACAGAGTATCCAATTATGTATAAGCAACACAATTTGCTTTGACGACTGCAGGCTAATTTTAAAGTATTTAGTTGATTGTTTACTGATTCCACTTGATAGTTCACAACTAAATCATGTTTGGCACTATGTAAGCTTTGAAAACTTTTTCAAGATCGACTAGTGGGCAGTGGTTCAATACCTAGGTTTAGCTACAGAACACTCAATCAGCTTCTACCATAAGCCGATCTTCATGTAAGAGGTAAATTTCTTTTGGTTGTTCTTCTAACTGGAAACGGTAGATCTGTTAACCCTATTCACGTAGGGGACGTATCACGCCACCGGGCCTTCAATATACCGAGTTTGTGGCCTTTTATGGCGAACGCTACGAGATGGTTAGTGATTGATAACGTGGCACTGTGAACTATTGTTATTTTCCTGGATGTGTCACCGATTTCCAAGTTTTATAAAGAATTGGTGACGATGTCATTATGAAGGAATATGGCTACCAAACAACGCCAAACTCCTAAGCGCGAGGAGATAAACGTAACTGCCAAGTTTTATTAGTATGGCTTGAACATTATTGGAATTACATAGTTGCGTCGCACTTCCATCCCCAGTCCCTGCAGGCTCCATAGTGAATAGTGGCTCAAACACGCAATCTAGATATAGCTAGAACACAAAAGCAATAAGAAGCTAAAACATATATAAATAAATAAAAGAAAAAGGAAGGTTAAAAGCTATCCTGTTAAATATTCGCATACTACTGTTACTTCTGTTGTATGCTATGGCTGGAAACGCTGTCTTTTACCCCTATCTGTCCCGGGGCTTTTTCGTCGTTCCTGGGCCCCGGGGGTGGGAGGGGTGCAGAAAGTGACCGCGGTCACTTTTCTCAAGAAGTATTATACCAACCAAACCTGTTGTACTAATTAATTAGGGTGTTACCAGATGATAATTAACTAATTAACCTTTTGTGACGTCATATGACGTCACAGGACGCCATTTTGGATTTCATGACCTCTATCTTGAAATTTTTTTGAAGAGTGCCATAAATCACCGAAAAAGGACAAAACATGTTTGAAAACATTGAAAATACATTTGAAACGTACAAATTTATAATTTTGATGCAAAAACAGTGAGAAAAAGTTTTTCAAAAATATCGTGAGAAAAATTTCCAGACTTGTCACCGAAAAAGTGGTTGCCATGGCAACGGCTTAATTAAGTGGGACAAAAACGGCCGTTCAAATAATTCGCCAATAAATTTTGTTAAAATTCACAAAATATTGTTGCCGGATCTACGACGTCTGCTGAGCTATAGTGGTTTGATTCGCAGCTCCAGGATTATATCTTTGATACTAGGAACAAAGATGGCTCTCGGTTAAGCAAAATGAAACAGATATGGTTACCTTTCTTCACGACAACATCGAAATGCAAATCAAGTAACAAATTAATACGTTGTCTTATGTGCTTAATTTTGACTGAAACGTTATTTCCTGCTCGGCTTGTTACTGTTTTCTATTGGTTAATATTTTTTGTTGCACAAAAGTTCATTTTAATCTAGCTGAAATTATTTGCATTATTGGTCTCCAAAGTCCACGAAATAGAGCTGTCCTAGCTAGCATTCGAGTTATCATCCCCACCAAACGCTTTTACCAGAGGGAAAAACTTTAAAGCAACAGGATATACGCGCTGTATAATTGCTAACATGGGAAATCGGGTACCCAAGTGCAAGATGAATCGTTTCGTCTGATTGTAGTCATGTTATGAAAAAATAAAAGGTCACCAGAGTGTAGATAGCACTAGCATTATTTCCTTGAAAATGTGCCCTTTGGTTTGTGAATTGTGTTTAAGATTTTCTTTTCCTACACGACCTGAAATATCTCTCGGAGCATGTAACCATCAACGAAAAAATGAAAGATGCTTTTGAACTTGATAAAGGTTTTGCATTAGCAAGTTTATTATAAAAGCTACGTTCCTGAGATCTGATTGGCTCATTTGACACTATCATTTATGAGTGTAACTTTTTAATGAGGCAGTGAGCCAATGAATCATGAGTCACTCATGCTGGACAGTAGCTCGCAGGCTTAGTAGTTTGGGAACACGTGCAGCAACTGCAAGTCGCGGGAATCACGACTGAAATTTTGCTTCCTTGTGTTATGGATTGGTAAGTAAATCTTGCTACTTTAATATTAATTTAATTAAATGTAAGCTAAATTTGGTTTTATAGTAATAATAATAATAATAATGATAACAATAATAATAATAATAATAATAACGACTTTATTACAGTTCCTCCACTAGGTGGCTCTTCGCGTGTAATATCTAAAATTACAATTATAACTACAACTAATAAAATGAAGTATTTCTTACATTGGGTAAAGCAGAGTAGTACCTAAAACTACAATTATCATTAGGAACAATATCTAAAAATTACAATTATAACTAATAAAAAATTATAATAACTGGCTAGGTTACGGAAGAAATCTTACAGCTTTGAGAAACAGTCCATAGTCCTTTGTATTTCTTACGTTGGAAGGTAGCGCATTAAAAAGAGATGAAACAGAGTCTTGAAAAGTACCAGTTTCTTTTATGAGTTTGCTAATAACAGGGGCCGCAGAAGATCTTAAGTTGTAGGAAGGGACGGAATGAAGGTTAAGTCTACGATAATTCGGAAAACTATCATATAAGAACTTGAACGCTGTTTTAAGAAGAAACATTTTGCGTCTTTGAATAACGTTAAACCAATTCAGTGTGTGGAGGTTAGCCTCTGTGGCGTATCTCCCAAGGACGAAGTCAGCACAGACATTTTGCACTCGTTGGAGTCGCTCAACTTGGTAGTCTGGCAGCGGTTGGTAGACTATACAGGCATAGTCCAGCTTAGAGAGAGCAAGGCTCTCTGCAGGCTGTTTCCTTACGTGGAGTGGAGCCAGGTACTTCAGCTTCTTTAGGACAGATAGTGACCCGTAACACGAGGCCAGAAGTTTAGAAATGTGCTCATTCAAAGTAAGGTGCTCATCAAACTGCACGCCAAGCAATTTGATCGACTGCACTCGCTCCAGTGGCTCTCTTTGATATTTAACGTTCAACTTCAGATTGTCCAAGCTGTGTAGGCGTGACATTTGTGCTGTAAATATTAACATCCACTTGGTCTTCGATGCATTAAGTGCTAAGTTGGAGTCAGCAGAATAGCCCCGTAGACAAGATATAGTACAGTTCGATTTCGCAGTACAATCGTCCAATTCAGAGACTTTGGAGTGTAGAAAGAACGTTGTATCGTCTGCGTATTGATAGCAGGGGCATTGAAGACAGTCTTGCAGGTCGGCCACGTATAGATTGAATATAAATGGGCCTAATATGGAGCCCTGAGGGCCTCCAAACTCGACCACGGCAAGATCTGACTTTCTCGTATCTATCTGCACAAACTGTTGTCGTTCACAGAAATAACTTAGCAGCCACTTCAGGAAAATGTTTGGGAAGCCCATCAAGTGTACTTTTGTCAGAACAGACTTAAATCTGACCGTGTCAAAAGCCTTTGAGTAATCGGCACAGACCATCATCTTCACTTCGCCTCTACCTATCGCCCGAATGAGATGGTCGCGGATGGCCAGGAGGACAGTGACGGTGGAATGGCCCTTCCTGAAACCAGGGATGGTCGAGAGTAGAAGAGACTGTTCGTTGATATAGGAAATGGGCTGTTTCAGAACCAGACGTTAAAATACCTTTTAGAGTGCTGGTAGTATAGAAACTGGACGACAATCCGAGTCGCTTACTGGATTGTCTGATTTTGGGATAGGAGTATTTTCGCAGTTTTCCAGACGCGAGGGAAATGCGAAGTGGAGATACACAAGTTGATGATGTGAGTAAGTGGACCCATGAAGTGGTCGGTAACTAGTTTCAGATACTTCACTGGGATCTGATCGACACAAGCGGAACAGCCTGCTCGAAGCTGACTTAACTCCTTCAACACCTCTTCACCCGTTACCGTGCGAAGTATAAATGGACGATCGGAATGCTCAGGGAAAGAGTCGATGAAATCGCACAGATCAGCGGTATTATCTGGAGTAGCGCTCAGAATTCGTTCTGTTGTTTTGATGAAATGTCGGTTCAACTGATTTGGGTCAGCGCGGATGGGCCTGGGGCTAGGGTTTAGTACCCGATGAATGACCCTCCACAACTCTTTAGGTCGCTTAGATGACAAAGCCTTTGTGAGGAATACACGTTTCATCTTTCCAATCGCCATCTTGATTTTATTGCGCAAGTCTCTGAAAGAGTTCCATGCCTCAGGATTGTTGCTGGTATGGGTTTCGACCCTTAACTTGTCCCTTTCAGCTTGTAACTTACGTATCTCAGTCGAGGCCATCCATGGCGCTGGCGGTCGGGTGACTTTGACCTTCCTTAGTAGCGCATGTAGGTCTAAACAGTCACTACACCATAGATAGCATTCAAGGGCAGGGTTGAGAAGTCCTCCTTAAAATGCTAGGTCGTCCAACTGCTTCTCATTACGTATATATTTGTAATGGGGTGCGTATCTGATGACTTGTGCATTGATTATTGCATAAGAAGCATCATGGTCACTTATAGCTGAGGCAGGTAGAACATCAGAATGAACGACTCTTGAGGGCTCGTTGGAAATAATGTGGTCGATTAGGGACTTAGATGTGGGTGTAACACAAGTTGGCTTCGAAATGTGCTGTGTTAGATTTAAGGATTGTAGGATATCTCTATATTGTATGATCGAACAGCGTTTGGACGTCTGGTCTAATAAGTCGATATTCATATCCCCTGTCACAATCATTATTCCATCCCACGTTGACACCACAGTAGATAAGAGATCGTCAAACTTGTCAAGCCACACGTTTGTCTTTAGTATGCGTTCAGATCGATAAACAATGCCAATCAGGAGTTTACTGTTCCTATTTTCCCCAGGGAACTCGAGCCACAAGTGCTCGAATTCCGGTTCAAGGTTCTCAATATCCATTCTTCTCTTGAACTGGATACTCTCCTTGATGCATGTTTGATGTATTTTTTTTTTGAAATAGGCATAAATCTGTCCCGTCGCTATAGTATACTTACGTAAGAGGGTCATACATGTCCATCATTTCATGTCATTTCGCCAGCAAACTGCAAAATTTTAAACTAAAAGTGTCGCAGAACATACAAAAAATCTATCTGGGTTTTGATCTGGATGTATCATTCTGTTCATTAGGAGAAATGAAACTTTTTCATTGAACAGGTTTGGAACAATTTATACTGCAATCTACACTCGATACCAGAAAGCTTGGTGAATATAATCATCCTCATGGGATGTTGAGCAATGTATCGTAATCTGCATGATATAAATACCACTGCCTAGTCCGGTGGTAACGGGTAATTTACTCGCAATTTGCAACTCGAGCCGCCATTTTCACTTCATATTGTATTCAAAATGAAAGAGGTCCATTCCCCAAACGTGCTGCGCGGCGCAGGTTTGTTTTACGTGGCATGGGGCTAAGTTTACAATGAAAAGAAAATGGTGGCTTCAGTTGCGAGAGAAAATTCACTTAAAAGCAAACGCAGAATATCCGATTGCGGCTTCAAGGAAAGGCTAATATGAGAAATAGGACATCGTGAGCACAAATCAACACACATCAACAAAGGTTTGAGTTATTTTGTGTCATTTAACCCTATTTAGACAGGGATTTCTTGGATGTTACTGGGACTGGGGGGGGGGAGGTGCGTTGCGTTGCGCCCCCCTCCTTAATTCTAAAACTATACTAAAT
>JANRMR010250683.1:0-16170 GCA_025434825.1 Bergia sp. 'catenularis'
GGGCGTTTCAAATGTATTTTCAATGTTTTCAAACATATTTTGAACTTTTTCGCTGATTTATAGGACTTTTCAAAAAAATCCAAGATGGTGGCCATAAAATCTAAAATGGCGTCCTGTGACGTCATATGACGTCACAAAAGGTTAATTAGTTAATTGATCATTTGGTAATGTCTTAATTAATTAGCACACCAAGTTTGGTTCGTATAGTTTTAATGCTTCTTGAAAAAATGGCCGCAGGCACTTTCTGCCCCCCCCCCCCGGCCCCAGGAACCACAAAAAAGCCCGGACCAGATAGGGTTAAGTTCGAAGCAACCATTTTGAAGGGAATTTCAAGTCCGCTGTATGAAAAGTAATAAATAAAACAGTAGAACTGTGCCTTAACTGAAACCCGAGGATTCTTTAAATCACATTCAAGCAGTGTAACAAGAAATTAATTTTAATTATAATTCAACAATAATTTTCATTGTGAAACGCGCGATGCTATTGGTCACGTGATGCACGCTGGGAGGGCCAACATTTTTCGATACAGCAGGGCCAATATCTGCAACCGCTGGCAAGCAATTAAAGTTGTTTTATTTTTGGTTGTTTTTGCTGTATAATGGCCGAAAACTTGGGAACAGCGGCAAGGGAAAATACGAAGCTAGCTAATAATTCAATACCACAAAACACAAATTTTGCCTTTTTGTTTCATTGCGTTTATCGCGCGCGCTTTGCCGTTCCAAATGAGAAAATTATAGTTGAATCTTAAAATAAATAACCCCCTCTGCGCAATTTTGTATCGAGCTATACAGGCCCTCGTCAGAAAAAGTGTCCTCCTATGGCAAATTTTCACTTTTGGGACACTTTTTCATCCTCGGGCCTGTATAGCTCGATACAAAATGTGTAGAGGGGATTTATTCACTAAATATTACTTCTTTTTATAATTTATTAATTTCAATTATAACTACAAGAATTAAACAAACTGTTTTTAACCAGACTTATTTGGTTAAATCACTGAGTAAGAATAATTTAAGTTGGGGAAAAATTTGGGTTGGATAATGACAAAGGTTGCCCAAAATTTGCCTGCACTTCTAACAGGGTTTTTCCAAAGTTGCCAGTACTTAAGAAAAAAAAATCGATGCCCTGTTTAGAGAACCAGCAATCGTTTGAATAAATTTTTTATACAGGAAATTCAAGTCATAACTCTCAAAGAAGCAGTGTTGGGTGAGTGACCGAATAAACTCTGTTTTGATTATTGATCCTTCCATACTTCACTGACTGGAGCGAGATTGACTTTATTTGTTTGTTCCTTGCTTCAATGTAGGTGTGCTGTTGTAACGAGGGACGTGCATTATATAAGTGTTATTTTGATCTTATGTATCGGGCATCGAACAGGTTTTTATACTTAGTATGGGAGTTCCGACTTTTTACTTATATCTATAAATAATAAAATAAAGGATCGCGAAAGTTTGAATTCCTATACAAAGTCTTGTAAATAGATCAGCAACTCTTATTCAAGGCATACTGAATGGGCCTCTGGTTGGAACTGATTGAAAAGATCCCCACATAACGTGGTAAGCGGCCCGAAAATTTTGGAATGGGCTGGAAAACCTCACAAATTTTAGCAATTGGCAGTTTTGAATGAAACGATCTTTTCATTTTATCCTCCTGCTCATTCGGATTATCCGTCTGTCCTCCAGTCCAGTGTCTTGTTTGTTTGTATATCCTGTAACAAATGATTCTCCAACTTTCTTTTTTGAAAGTGATGTTTTTGAATCACTGTTCTCTTACCGAGAGCAGTTGCTAATACGTTTTGAAATATTCTTACTTTTGTTCACTGAAATGACCATATAAATGAAGATCATTCGAAGACGATAACGATAGTGGTGGTGGTGAAGGCCAACTATAAACAATAAAAATACTGAAATTCTTTGCTACTGATACTGTAGTTTCTTCATGCTTTCATCTACTTTTTAAAAAAAAATGAAGCCTTAAAAACGTCAACATTCTTTTTAGAACGGGCAAGACGCTAGTAACTGCTGACACCTCACCGGGTTGTTCAAAGGGTGGAATGGCCGATGCTTATACATTATCCGTCTGTCCTCCAGTCCAGTGTCTTGTTTGTTTGTATATCCTGTAACAAATGATTCTCAACTTTCTTTTTTGAAAGTGATGTTTTTGAATCACTGTTCTCTTACCGAGAGCAGTTGCTGACACGTTTTGAAATATTCTTACTTTTGTTCACTGCAATGTGAACTTTCAGAGACCAGAAACCCTTCGTTTCTCCCCTGCGCATGCGCGCCAAGGGTCCGCAGTTGATTAATAGGGTCGGGTCCAAGGGGAGCCAGTTTTCAGGAAACCAGGGTAAGAGAACCTGTCCATTTTACGTTTAATTTTCTTCTCAGACATTACTTCAAGAGAATCCACGTTTAGTCTGTGAAATGCACGACTGAGAAGTGTTGTTGTCTGGCTTGGAAGGTCAATTTCAAAAGATGTCCGTCAAAACCATCAACATATTAAACATGCATGCACGTACCACATAAAATTAGTGTTTAGTTGCTACTCACAATATTTTACATCATGTTAAAGTTTGTGTGTATAAACTGGCCTGGGAGTTCTTTCTTCCATTTTAAAGCAAAAGCTGTTGACAGATTACAACAATAGTTGTACATTTTTAGTAAGCATTTTTTTACAACCAATATATATAAATGTATAAATATATTTAACGTGTGGGTGGGTGTGTGTGAGGGAAAGCGTGAGAGATGCATAGGGTGTAGACTATTCTTAATCCTTAATGTTTTTCTAATGCATCTGCGTATTTTTAGGCAATATTGTAACTTTTAACTCATACTGTAATTTTTTTAGACAATATTGTACTTTTTTTAAAATTGTAGTAGAAGAGCCATGCAAATGGAACTACAATAAAGCCTTTATTATTATTATTATTATTATTATTATTATTATCCCGTAAACAACTTTTAGACATTTTGTTCAACAAATGTGAAAAATGGCAAATGGATTTGATACTTTAATAAAAAAAAATAGAAAATTTAAACACTGCAATTTCAACCAGGAAAAATGCAAACATTGGTAGCAGAAGAGATCCAGTAACTTTGAAAACTGCAGCAGAAGTAAGAGGTGGTATTTATAATTACCTTCACCTTTACCATAGTTACTGGCTTTTCGGATAAGTTCGATGTTGGTGTTGGTGTTAACGGTCTGTCAATAAGTCTGGGTGCGCTCACTGATGAGGTTGACTGCTCCATAGACAAGGGAATGCTTCCAGTTGTTAGTTCTTCCAACAAAACAAAAAATGCATTAAGCATTGCCAAGAGCAGATAATCCTAAGAGAAGGCATCTTTCATACATGGGTCTGTCCCAATGATAATTATTTGAGATCTATTTTAGAAAAGGAGCTATTTTTATATGCAACACGATTGGTTCCTTTTGCACACGTGATATTGGGTCAAGCACTGCAGAATATCATAGCTCCTTTTCTAAAAATAGAGCTCAAATAATTATCATTGGTCGCGCGGCAATACGAAGATACGTTCTCTTAGGATTATCTTCTCTTGGCACTGCCTATCTTGTAACAGTTACACATTACCGTGTGTATGTAAATTTGTACCTTTAGGGATGCAAATTTATTTTTTAACAGTTCCTTCTTGGCCTGTTGAATGGTTGGCAGGACATACATAGCAAACCATTTTTCCTGATGCTGGCTGATAAGTACCGCGTGGACACTTTCTGCATGTCCCATTTCCAATATCGTACGAACCAGGAATACATTGTACTTCAAAATCACCAAAAGTAATTTTAGTACACCCGAAGACAGGTAAACAACACTGTGGAAACTTACTTTAAAATGTAATTCTTCTCTTCGATCAGTAGACTTAAGACCATCATACCATTGCCGACTTATTGTCGGGGGACAGCCAATTTTTTGTCACCGACAACCCACAACAAAATCGGGAAAAACAAAAACATGTTTGATTTTCAGACGTCCTGACAAATTTTGTAGTCAAGTATCAAAACCTTGAATAAAAGACAATTGATATCTACCCTTCAAAACACATTGTGATACATCTGTACTTTCATCTCGTAGTGTAGTGTAGTTCTCCGCACATGGAAGGCACTCGTTTTGACCCTGTAACGGTTGGTAAGTACCTCGGGAACACTTCACACACGGACTGCTATCTTTTCCAAAGGTTCCAGGTGGGCAGTTAACTAGAAGACAAGAGTCAAGACAAAAAAATATTTTAAACATAAAAAAACTTTAATTTCAAATCGTAAATTCTGTTTGTAATTTAGTTACCAGTATTTTTATGAAATAGGCCAAACGTGTGTGGACAGGATTACCCTTTTAAAATACAGTATTAAAAAGCAATTTTACTGTTATGTTTAGCTAATATTGTTATTTCCCTTTCTCTTACAAGTCCTTGGTTCAGTGTATGGATGAGTAGTTACCAATGGTGTTGTGAGCTCAAAGTGAAATTGGTACAAATGTTGCTTTAAACAATTCTCACCCGGCCGTTCCAACTCATGATCACCTCATGTGAACTTGCGATACTTTGTGAAAATATTCCGGATTAACCCAAGTCTAAGCTGCTCCATTCAAAATCTGTACTTAATTCCGTCGTGCTCACAGCCAAACAAGTCTTTACATTGTAGGAATTGTACTAGTCACAATCTAGCTTGCGGCAAAATAAAGCTCGAAAGGGTTGACCTCATGTCAAACTGTACTGAATTCCATATTTAGACACTCGCCACATCCATGATCATGATCCACATGATCTCGTTTGCGATGATATTTTTCAGGAATGTAGAAACTAAAAAACTGTATTACAGCCTGATTCGATCAAAATAATATATCTCGAAGCGTTTGTATTAATTTAATCTGAACTAGCACACCATCGGTAATATATCTTATTACATAGTGCTTTATAACAGAATTTTAATAGATATAATAAAATACAGTTAACAGCACTTCTCCTACGCTTTTTGAAAAGTGTATGGGTTATTTTGAATACCCCGATAAAACGTCGAGAGACTTGACCAACGGCTTAATGACCCTGTCCATGGACGGTACTGCAAAGAAAGTCCCGAAATAACTATAGACCGAGAATGAACCCAAGGCTTTAGATTGACAGTCAAAGAAGCAACCACGCTGGCTTGCGACTAAGAGGGATGGGGAACCTTGGATATTCCTTGGACCTTTTGTTGATAACTGAAATAAGAAATCTGTTCTGTTTGGTGCAAAAAAAAAAATGAACAAAAACGGATTTAACAATGCTCAGCACTTGAATTCTCCATATTACGTAATACACCCTGCGGAACATTTATACGAAGTTTGGCTTCTGAATGTGACTGGTATGTTTGATGTGACTGCGTTTGCACCGAACAGACCAGACTATCTATTTCAATCTCTGTCATAATGATGATGAAATTTGCAGCAGATTAATTAGATAGTGAATTATTTTAAAAGATTAAACTACATGTTAATAACGTACCGCACACTATCCAGTTTTCGTGAAGTTCTTGTCCGTGATTGCACTGCGGTGGTAGCAACAAGGCCTGATAGCTCCCTGGGACCCCAACCAGTGTAACATTGTTCCACCCAATGACAAAACTGCCGTTTGCAGTTTCCTCGTTGAGACCTACCAGCTTCTCTAACAGATCTGTTCGTGTCTTGTCAATATGTTTCGCAAAAATATTATACGAAGAGTTGCTGGGGATGTTCGAAAACGGTTTTTCAGTGCCAAGAACAAAACTAATTGTTGCTAAACGTGGTGAGTAGTAGTCATAATAAATGTTACGTAGAATTTCAGATGAGCCGTCGTCAACAGATTGTAGCAGCGCTCTTTTGATTCCCACTTTTAGATCTTCGTTTAATATATGAGGCAGCAGAACAGTTTGCCTGGGGCACTTTGCATTGACAGAATGGTTCATGCTGCTGTTAGTGGAGATGTTACACTTGCGAGGAAAAGTGATATTTAGAGTTGCTGCTACCACAGGTATTGCTGCAGTCGTGCTCAGCACGTCCAGTCGAGCTTTCCTGCTCAGTACCGTTCCATGGACATTGGAAGCTTCACAAAAATACAGTCCTTCTTCATCAGGTGTTGATAATTTTTTGTAAAGAAACGGTTCAGTGTAGTTTGTAACTTTCTTTGGTTTTGTGAAATTTCTGGTAATAACATACCACTGGAACGTTGGGAGAGGTATCCCTGTGGCATTGCAGGTGAACATGACGTGTTGGCTGCTTCCCTGTATGAACTGAACATTCTCTGGATGCGTTGTTATTTTGGGTTTTTCTTCAACTCTTACAATTGAGACGTTAGATACCACTGAGCCCTTTCTGTTTTCAATTTCACAAACGTAACCAGCTTCGTCACTCTTGCTCACCTTCACAAATATTAAGAAATGGTTGTTTTCATTGGGAATTTCTTTGCGGTTCTTTTTCCATTTGACTGTCATGGGTGTTTCACTGTGACCTTTACAAAGTAATGTAAGATTGTCGCCTTCAACAACAGTAATATCTAGTCCTGAATTTTGTAGGATTTTAGGTTTTTGGCCACATTTTACCGATTTATCATTTGTTTTCTTCAGTAAATTTACCAAGTGAGCAATCTTTCGATTTCCCTCAGCAGCTGTGAAGTTGTCTTGAATTAACCCAAAAAGTTGTTTTTTTAACTCAGGAAAGAACTGTTTGATTTCGGAACCTCTCGGGATGTCATCTTCATACTCATACAGGTCCATCAACGCGTAAATGAAATAATTGATGCAGTTTGCTGTCCCAGAACAGCTATCGAAATCCCTTGTATCTGTCAAAACTTCTAGAAAACCTCTCCAGGACAAAAGCGTCTCGTTCCAGGGCATTCCATCTAGCTGCTTTTGGTGAAGACTTTTGAAGTCTTGAAGCATCTTAATGTATAGCTGAAGAGCGTTTGACTGGTTATTTGTAAATGTAAGATTATTCGATGTATCGTTACTGCTAACAGACGTATTTATCATGATATCAAAAGAAAGCGAGTCGGCAGCCAGTCTCTTTTGTATTTTGTTCCTTCGTTTTATCACATTACTTAAAGAATGAACAATATTTTCAAAGTATGCATTCGCGTTGGTAACGAACGTACAAACATCGTAGTCGTAGTTGCTTAGAGTAATGTTGATATTGGAAGGCAAAGAAAACACAGATCTTCTCTCTCTACGGGATTTGGAGCTGGAAAACAAGGAGGCAACTAATCGTTTGGCAGCAACAGAAAGGGATCGCTGCACCGTTTTAAAGTCAATCGCCACTTCTATCGTTTTTCCAAAGCCTGTATACGACGCAGCAGAAACACGGACAGGAAATCGTGTGTTGGTTCCTGTTGATGTTAGCAGGTAAAATTCCATGCTTTCCACAGTAATTAACTTATCTCCATTGTTTTTGTCCAAATGGCGAGCAAGCTCTAACCCTTCCCTGTTGAGAAATCGTGCCTTAGACAAAGAAGCATTTGCCAATTGCTCTGCCGACTGTATTTGCAAGAAAATATTTTCTGTAAAGTTTAACTGTCGCTGAGCGGTGCTCTCTCTAATTTCAGCCGATTTTAAAGCCAACGCTTTGGCATCCATTCTTTCTTCATTATTTCGCAGGATTTGGTAATTTCTTGAAAGAGTTTTGTCCTTTGCTTTAAGTAGTTCGCTGAAGTGCTGTTGTTTCCTCTTGCATTGTTGGTTGTCTGCAACACATTTGGGGTCGAGAATGTGGAAACATTTTATGGGTTTACATTCCTCTACCAGTTCTGTTCCGTATCCTTTTGTCATCAACGTTGTCTTCTTGTATTCGGAGCATTTGTATTCATAGACATTTTTAGGTGTCCTCTCCAAACGGTTTTTAACTTCAATGACTTCTTTTATCTTATCAGGACCGCGAACAGCTGTACATTTTGTGGAACATCCTCCAAACATATCTAGAAAAAGCTTTTCTCCAGCTGTAGCTCCTGCCTTTATGCATGGAATGGCTGCCAGGAGGCCTGCAACATTACCTGCTATAGCTGCAGGAATACCACAAGCCAAACCGCCGGCAAGTCCTCCAATTACTTTGCCAATGGTAGATATTATTTTGTTACACCGAGGTTCACAGCGGGTACTCCAGGTTGGTACTGAATATGAAACTTTTCTGGACACCTGCTTGATACGCTCTTCATATACCACTGCTTTTTGTACTTCACAATCACGTGTAGAGATCGTTGTGTTAATCCTACTCTGAGATACTTCCACAAGGCAGGTGATGCTAGTGTCACATATATAGCTGCACTGCATCAGCTGACATGAATTTTTTTGGACATCAGTATAGTCCTTATATGGGTTATCGAAGCTTTCTTTTGCCCAGTTATATGACTGTCTCGCCAAACGATATTCATGCTTTGCTTCTATCCGGATTTGTCTCGCTTTTTCAAGTTTTTTCTGGTGCAATAATAAAATATTTTCCATCGCCTGTCTTCTTGTCCGTGCCTTGAAGGCAGCATCCTCTGTAATATGTAAATTCTCAAGAGTTTCAGAGACAATTTTTTGTGCGTAATCAAACGCCTTTTCTTCAAGAAGTTGACAAATTTGGGATGTTTTGTTCATTTTACCACTAACTTGGTAAATCAGTGAATCCCAGTCCCAAACATCAGTTGTGGATTTGATGTTAATTTCTGATAAATATTTTCCAAATATATGACCTACAGTTTTGAATGATAGCACATCAGCTGCTATATTTACAACGACTTCCTTTTCAAGGCCAAGCAAATCAATGTTTCCTTTAAACAACGCCACTTCTTGGTTTTCATTACGTCCTATCATTACCGTTAGATTCCCTCCCTCTGAGATGCTAAGAACACGCCCTAACTTCGCTGCTTTCTTGATACTTCCTTGGATAAGGATGGAGATGTCCTTAGCTGACATTGGTTGTTGTGCAGTCAACAGGGCAACTTTTTCATTCAGCTGCCGTCCATGTTCAATGGTTGCATTAACTTCGCCAAAGCACAGCCGATTCATGCAGTAGTCCACTGTCATCATGAAAGCAAATCCGTTTAAGTTCTTTTTAACTGGAGTCACAATTGTGTTAAGAGCAACTGACTTTGGTAACAGGTGACTAAATCGCTGGATTTGGCCTAATAGGTTTGATATCACTTTTGTTCCAGGGAAAAGTGAAAGTTGAGACTCCAATACGTTCGTCATCTCTTTAGCAAACAGAAACTTGGATTCCAAATCTTTTCTCAAACATTGCAAGGTCAACAGACCTTTGGGATTCAAACGGAACAGGTTTCCGCTGTACATTCCTTGATTAAGTTCTTGGATGGCCTTTGATACGGAGACTGAGAAATCATTCACAAATTGAAACCATCGCTTCAATTTGGTTGTTGTTGCCGGTACAGTTTTGCTTATGTCTTTGAGGGTGTTGTTGAACTGAGGGAGTATGAAGTCTTTTAGGAGACCAAACTCTCTTTGAAGGGTATCGGCAGTATCGACTTCCAGGCCAATTTGTTTTCTACCAGTTATTGCATAAAACATTGAAAAGTACGTTGGATTATTCTGCAAAGGCTTGATTACTTTGGCAAGTGAGTTGTCGTTCCAGGGGTTTACTTTTCTATCAAGGGAAAAGAACAGGCCTTGGAACAGATTGTTTTGTCTTCCTGTGTGAAAAGAGAAATGTTCTATGTTGTAACTTTAAAAGTTGGAATGAGGTTCTAGCGCGGCACAGAAGATAGTAATAGTAATAAACATGTATATGCATGATAGACCAGACAAAAATAACAAAACGTTGAGCCTCAAAACATTGAGAGGCATTTGGGGGCGTTACTACTGAAAACCCCTAATTAATAGTAGGCAAAAGTACTATTCTGTTGTGCAGCTCTCTTAGCCTTATGATAGCCTGTGTCCATCTTTCTTTGCATGACCAGTTGCTTATGAAGTTATCATAACGCTTATGCTTAAAATGTGCTCGAATTGGATCATGGCCTTATGTCAGTTTCGGTCTCAATAACAACAATGAATCTAGGCAGACGATTTTCCTTTTTACTGAGACAAGTCGGTGACACAGTATTGAGTATTCAAAGACTAAACACCTAACAAAATAAAAACTGGTATAATATTTGATACCAAAAAAGAAGTACACTGAATTAAGAGAAAAACTAAATGATCGACTCTGTGTTTTAATTATACAACCAACAATAAGTCAGATACACGTTTGATATATTGCACTAGGCCAACAACAGGTGTTTTAAGACAGATCTCTTAACTATTATCTCTTAGGGTAAAATATAACTAAAAAATCTCTAGTTACCAGAAACTAACCTCCAAATTCTGCATGATTAGCACTTTTCGAAATTAAAGTTCGTCTATTTTTAACATGTACTACAAAATGATTATATGCATGATATAGAAAATCAACTTACCCTGTTTTAAATCCACCATACCGAAAAAGATGGCGGCTTTACATTTGACCACAATGCCTTGCGAACCTAACTCAGCGAATAGTTGCACATGGAAGACGATTGTTTTGGGAAACTTGTCCATGCACTAACAACATTGTTTATATCACGTTTGAAATTTTTAGATCCTGTCTGTACGTTAATATGAGCGTTTCAAGTTTTTCATGCGCTAGAAATTATGGGTAAATGTACCAGTCGCCATCTTTTTTGATAAAGTCAATTGCAAATGTGAAAAATCCAGTTAAAAAAACTCGGTTATGCCTTCTACTCTTACTACTCTTTCCCATATGCTTTTAAATTCAATGTAGACGTTAGCATTCGTTTGGTATTTCTTTTAGTTATAAATGTAATAAAAGCAAGAACTAGTATTGAATTGCAAGACAAGATTTCAACAGCACATAAACCGCGGCAGCAACTAACAGAACTGCTGTTGTATGATGTATATATCCTCCGTTTTTGGTTCGACCTGAAAACGTGTTAACTTTTTGGTTTAACCACATGATTTTGTAGGATTAGTCATATGTAAATAAGAGACACAGCTCCCACTGCTGTGATGAATCTAAGGGTGGTTCATATGGTTCGATCGATCCCCCTATACCTAAGGAAAATGCATAAAACATGTAGATTTTGACCAAAGTGTGTGTGGCATACTTACTGAAAAATGCGAACCTCCTCATTAAAGCTCTGGAGCCATCCAGCATCAGTTAATCATTAGTTAGAGCCACCGTTTGATAAAAATGAGCCAACCAGAAGGCGTTCGAAATAATTTTAAGGGTCACGATTTTTGAATTTAAAAAAAATCTAAATCTAACCATCGTTATTTGGGGTAAAAACATTGCCTTACGTACCTCCGAGGTTAACTTTTCCCACAAGATTTTTAGATGAGAACTGCAAGTTTATCTGTTGACCAAGGGCCTCAAAAGAGATGTTGAATTCTGCTTTCTTTGCCTTGATCGAAGCGGTTAGCGTACTTTCAAAACCAGTGACGAAAATCTGTTAACAAGTAATGAATGGCAATTTTGTTTAGGCTAAGAACCTTTGCTGGCTTCAAATTCAAGGGCACATTTTCACATCATTTGAAAAAGTGAAGATTCAACGTAATGGATACAGATATGATACTAATTCTGATTGTTTAGAAAGTTTTCTCCTTTTTTTAAAAAAATAATTGTTTGGAAGCTACTTCTGTTGATGTTGGATGGATGTTTCAGGGGGGGAGGGGGGGGGGGAAGGAGCTGAAGGAGACAATAAAATGAAAGCCCCGTTTTGGTTGCCAATTTTTTATCGGGATATCAACTTTTTAAATTGGGGTTCAATTTCAAATAGAAATATTCATAACCTTAATTGCGTGGACCTTCAGTACTAAGAGACTGACTGCTTGCTTTAACTTATTAAAGAAGAAGAAATCTCTTTTTTTGCAGAATTGAGTTAAAATGATATTTCCAAGAATTCAAAACATTGGCTTTGAATTTTTTTTGCAAAAAGCACAATATCTGCTAGTCATACAAATTAGTTCAACAGCGCCTCCGCAAATGACGTTTCCTTTACAGTAGGAAAGGACCTGATTGACAACAATTCTTGAAATGACTCTTTTACGGAGACCCCCTCTCAAGCTTTCAGAAATGTTCAGGACATTTCTTCCCCACCTTCCCCCGTTACCATATTTAATGACTTAGCCGTAACTAAAAAAAAGTGTTTGTTCGACCGCACAACCCAGTGTCAGCCGTTTGTCATCTTGGTTTCTTGCAACGTAAACTGTGCGGAACGCAATCGTTAAAATTTACCATATACTGAAAGTGGTAGGTTACTAGAGATAAGGTAAAACTTATTCAGCAAATTTTTTTGTCTCCATTTTTAAAATGAGATGAAGTTTCGATGTTTTTGGACGTATATCCGTTTCCGCTTGTTGAAGATGGTTTATGTTTGCATTAAAGAAGTTTGATACTACAGAAGTATAGTATAAATAAAACAGTTGTGTAAATAACTCGGAAAACGTTCATGCACAACTGTTATTAAAATTAGTTAGATTTTGAGACAAACATTATCACATTTTAGATTCATGGTTGCTTTCCGCACAAGCTCAAACTCAGGTCTACGAGCTCATAATGGTTTCGAATGCTAGAAAAAATTGAAGGCTAAAACCAAATGATAAGCATTCAATCAATACAGTTAGTATGGTAGATTACTCACTTTCTCGACGTTTTCAACGCCAATTAAGGTCTCTCCTTCAATTCGCATTGACAACTTTAACCCATCCACGGCGGCCGATGAAACAGCAGCATGAACACTTCCACGTAGCCAAACGTCCGGGTGAAATGGAGTAAGACTTTCTATTTGTAATCCATTCCAAATTAGTCCCTGGATAGTATTTTGAAGGCTTCCATCACTTGATAGTCCTAGTGCTCGAATCTCAAACTCCCATCCTGCTTCTTTCAGTTCCTGTAACAATTGATTCTTACGCAGAGACGCCGAACCTGATTGAGAGAGAACAATAAACTGGGTGGAGTGACATAGATCTTTTCCCATGCAGGCTATTGATCGTGCTGGGAAGAATTCTTTGTTGTGTTCAACGTCTATTACTGTTGCAATTTGAGGACAGTAGAAGGCTGCAGTTGCATTGGACAGAAATGGCAATCCAGAACACATGCAATGTACTGACGAGTCGGGTTGATTATGAACACTTCCAAACGTGTTGTATATACGGAAAGCCATGTCGTTCTTGAGTCCAACCACTGACAACCAACAAGGGAACTGATCTGAAAATTGTTGCACCAGGGAAATAGCGAAGGAATCGTTTTGTAGTAGCTCTAACAAGTTCAAACCAAATGGCTCGGAAGATAATTTAGTCTTACCAATCAAGTCGTTAAGTACTTGATCTCGTGAGCGAGCAAGGTTTCTCAAATCTACCCCTGTTATTGATAGAGGAAATGCCGTATTTCTGTTTGATTTGGCATGCACCACGCCTTGTGTTCGGGCTCCCATATGGTCCTTGTTTTCCCACGGTGTTGTTGAACTGAATTCTATCTTGCATGAAAACGAGTTCTTTTCTTCGTACCAGTATTTCCCTTGCGGCAGTTCACCGTAAGTAAGGGAAAGACTGCCAAATATTGTCTTGTTGAATTCTTGCAGGCCAACATAAATCTCCTCATAGTTTGGTGTCTCGAATTCATTCTTGTTTGTTCCCTTAACAACATAAGATAGAGAGTATACACCAGGAATGGTTCCCAGGACTGTTAAGTTAGCCTCTGTTTTGTCTTTGTCAAATACAAGTACTTTGGATGGTTCAAATAGCAACTGCTCATTTGTTTCCATCAGGATTTTAAGATCTTTGACGGGCCGTGCGCCAACAGTTAGGATTTGGGATGGAATTCCAGTTTTTAGTTTAGGAAAATCGGAGGTGGTGATGATTCCTATCTGACAGCGTTGTCCGCGATATCCAGTGCCACTACAGTCACACACAAACTGTGTGCTGCTGATAGCAGTACACTGGCCATTGTTTAGACACGGATTAGGATTGCATAGCGTTATCTCTGGAGCAAAAACACATACATACTTTCAGTTTTGTATGTTAGTTAATGAAAGTTCTATAATAATCAATACAATTTCCAAAACAGTATAATTCCGCTTTACAACAAGGGATACCCCTGAAAAAAGTGATATTGAAGGGATTACCCCGACTAAATAAAATAAAGTATCTACCTAGTCTTCTCGTACATGTCTTCTAAAATTAATCTACAATTGTTATCTCTAACGCCACCTTTTCGCATCAGTGGTATTTTAAGCGTTCTTTTCTGAACTTATTTGTCATCGTCATCTTAGCTAAACTCTAATAAAAACTGGTAAGAAAATATTACAGAATAACAGTCACCTTGGCACAAAAAGTTTCCCATATTCCACGAAACACCATGACGGCCCTGGGTTACATTGCATGTCACTCTGCCATCCCCATTACCATAGTAGCCAGGCTGGCAGAAAATCTGGCAGGAGGATCCATATATCATGTCTTCCATGCACGACATGGGTACTTGCGTGTTTACAGGTGGTGAAAGTTGTGGGCAATGCATTACTGTACGGAAAAACAAATAGTTGGAAATGTAACAACTTGTAGTTAAACTGCATTTGAAGCTGGGCTGTCATAGCGACAATGTCTTAGCCAAGCCAGTTCGTATTTTTTCTACACCCATTCATTATCGCTGTGTTCGAATTTTTGCAAAGAAATAAAATAAATCGATTAACAACTTACAGTTTGCAGAATTTGTAATAGGAAATCGTCAATTCAAAATATTGCAGTGCTAATTATTGCAGGTACATGCAAAACAGACAAGTTCTGTTTCCGTAAATTCTTCGCCTAAAGCTTATGTTTGACCTTGTTTGCCGATCAGAATTAAAGTAATATGGAATATGCAGATGTGCCAGAAAATCTCAGATTTTATTGAGACGAGCTGGTGTACGTTTAGTCTCTAAATGCATTGACGCTCTCAATTATTCACTGCGTAATTTAAAATAATGCGTGAATTCTTCGAGTGCCTAGAAATTATTTTGCACAGTTAAAGAAACTATACTGTATTTCCTTGAATAAGCGCCCCCTCGATTAAGCACTCATCTTCAATAAAGTCCTCCCTTCAAGTACAAAAAAGTTAAACAAACAACCCCCCTCCCCCTCCCCCCTGGAATAAGCGCCAACCTTTCATGATATCCAAACTATAGCGTGCGCAGAGTCCTTCCGCATTTATTTCTTCCTTTTATAGTTTCTAAAATGTTGAGTTTTTTCCGTCGAAGTTGTCGTCGGCAATGGTCAAAAATATAATGCAATCGCTGCAATTAAATGCGTTTAAACTCTTTTTCAAGCTTTTATTTCTCTTCTCAAACAAGAAAACGTTTTCAGTTTTAATATAACGTTAAAAATATGATGTGCAAAATACATAAAATGTTCGAACTTAGCTCCCAGGCGCTTATTTGAGGAAATAAAGTCTACAGTTTTATGATTCTAAAGAACTTTGCTTTATTCCTAATGTCTAAGCATACATCGTTTTAAAGTAAAGACAAACTTTTCTTTCGCCTGAATACCTTTGCAGGTAACTGTTTCTCCACTCCACTTTGAAGAAGGAAGGCACCTTCTGCTGGCGTCTCCATGCTGTCTAAATCCAGGATCACAAGTAAACGAGCAAGTTTCGTTTGTTGTCTGACCTGAGCACGTCAATTTTCCATTTGGTGGAGCTTCTATGTGCTCACACGGAAGAGCTGGCATGAAAATGAAACAATATAACAAGTCAGTACATCTAAACACTAAACAAATTTTAAAAAACTGACATGCAGAAAACACTTCAATTGAACTATTTTGTGGTCACTTACCTTTTGAGTATTTAATTATTGTTGTGTTTGTTAAGCAAGATTTGGAAACAAGTTGTGTCCAAACATGAAAACTGTTCCTCCGTGCAAGCTCGCCCAACAAACAAAACGTTCCTGCACTTTCATATTTGTTTATTATTCAAAGTGCACCTAAACGCAAAACATGTTTTTCCCCATAAAAATTAAGCGTATTTTTTGGAGTATTTTGGTGCAAAAGTTTTTGATTTGGTTAAATCCTCGAATTTTTATGCGTTTTCGAAGTGGTAAAAAAAGCCCCATGTTGGTCCCACGACCGAGTCTTGGGAGGTATAGGTCGAGTTGCTGTTGTGACGTCAAATCGAGAACTTCGCTGCATGTTGTAACACATTTCTGAGTCTTCGGAGTCACA
>JANRMR010250905.1:0-16152 GCA_025434825.1 Bergia sp. 'catenularis'
CGAAAAATATCTGGCCATTTTTGTAAGGGGGATTACCAAAAATAAAGTCCACATACAGGGAGGGGGTCTCAAAAATATCAGTAGTCTTTAAAGTAACAAACTTATTTAAGAAATACGTACACTCCTTTTTATATAAACAAATTTACAACACATGCTCAAATGGGATCATCTGTACATCAGTGAATTTGATGGCAGCCGAGTAGTGTCGGTGGTTGAACTGTCCTGCTGATCACATAAGGCTAAACGAAGTCATAAAGTGAGAAACAATAAAAAATTGACAAATGTATAAAAATGTTCTCTGGTGTGTATAAAAGAAGGCAAACCTTTACTTGTTAATGGTTGTAGTTTAACATCCAAAAGATCATGTCATCTGTTTTGCTTTGTTTCGATTTTACTTCTTTTTACAAGCAACATTAGTTTTATCAATAGCTCTATTTAAAGAAAAAAGTGTTGGCTTAAGTCCATCAGAATCTGATGGGATAGTGAGTCTTAGATACAAGATATCAAGTCTGAACATTGTATTATATGTTCAGTCAACAATCACCATCAAATTCTGATGGGCCTTGTTAGGTCGACGATTTTTCTTTATTTCCCAGACTTCCGTTTGCTCGTAAAGAAGGCAACAAATTGAGAGACTTGCTATCTTGTATTAATCATTTCCTTGAAAACAGCCATTCTGGAGTAGATATTTGATGTGTTTTTGGTGAAATCTCCATTTTAGTGCACCTTTGCTACAAAGGTTGGCTGCTGTGATCTTGGTGACTGTCGGAAAAAATCAACTTTGTTGGCAGCGATTAACGTACCTGTCTCCCTCTCCTTTGTCATCAATCGCGCTTCCTTGTCTTATCTGGCATTTTTCTTTCGCTTTGCTTCTACCACATATAACTTTCTTTTCATAACATTTATGTTTGAGATAAAAAAAGATAATAGTTGACTGGATAGGCAGGAGCTTGGTTAAAATTCCTTTCATGATGGATTTCTTGCTTATCAAGGAACTCGAGCTCATTGGCTTAATTGGTTATCGGAGTCAAACAACTTCGATCACATGTTGACTACTGGAACCACTTTTGCTTTTGTGTCTTTGATTGCTCTTCCAATGTTTTCTTCGCATGTCTTGGTCTTGGAAAGATCTCCAGTTTTGAAACTTGTTAACTTGGCAACAGCAGAATGTGCCACCTAACTCCCACCTCTGCTCTTCGGTTTGATCAAAGTAGTAACTTTTCTTGCATGTTGCTCTATTTGTTTCTTTAACCTCCACCTGACAAGTCTCCGGGATTACGAATAGTTCATAAATTGACGTAAATGCTGGTTTGTATATATCCTATAAAACTTGGTTGAAGAATTCCATCTGTTCATTTAGAGGCTTTGGAATCCAAAGCTCTTTTACAGCTTAAAGCTGAGACGAACGGAGCCACCGCGTCAACTTCAGTTGTATTTGTTTAGTCAAGATTGTCGCAATCTTTGCAGCCTCATCAATCACTTAACTCTAACAATAAAGTCCAAAATCCACGAGTTCACATATGCGGTTCCAGGATGTTGTTACAAACCTAGATGTGAAACTCCGTATGGCCGTGTGTGTCACTTAGCTAATGGGGACAGCAGTTACAATGAGGTGGAGTGATGGTGACGCGATTTACGATAGAGGCCCCATTAAATGGAAGTATAGAACATGCTATCATGGTCTCACTGACAGGCAGCTTAACAACATGACTTTCAAACAATTTGATGAGTCTCAAATAGACAATGAAGTACAACGCATTTAGAGTATGTGATGATCTTAGTCTTAGAATTGATGGTGCTCAGCCCCTGGAGGCTACATGAAGGAGTATACATCCAAATGTTTTCTTTTATTCTAATGAAAGCGATGCATGGGAATACTTGCATGCATTCGAACAAAAGAAGATGATCCTGCCTGGAAGCAATGGAAGAAATAATGTTAATAAATAGTAAAGTAAATACATAAATATTAATAAATAATAAAGTCATAATAAATGCATGAAAGTAGAAAAGACACCTGTAAAGAGCTAATGTGAAGTTTCAGTGTAAACGTTATAAAAGAATATTTGAAGGATGTAAAATACGTAGTAGATCTGCCAACTTTGTTAGAATCAGTGACTTTCATACGGTTTCCAACAAACTATTTCCAGGAGTTTTATAATGTTAGTTTACTAAGTTCTTTCATTTCTTCATTGATTGAACTCTACATTTTTTGCACTAGTGTACTTAAATTTCCATAGTTAGTTTTTGTTCAGAGGGGAGAAAAAGAAGATTTTGATGCACGTCTGTCATTATACTGAATTGATGTATGTTTGTTTAACTCTGACAAAACTCAGTGAAATGAGCCAAAAGAATGATAGTCATACAAAGACGTGTTACGAATACTCTAAGACGATTGGCAGAAATTCGTTGTGGGATTTGGTGAGATATTGGTGGTGAGCTAAGGTCATTGGAACAAAGATATGACGTCTCTACACTACGAACGATACTTGTTATTTTGTAACCGTTCAATTTCTCTGACATCAGTATCACATCGATCCCTCCTCTCATCTTACTTGACTTCTTAGAAGTAATTATTGGCACGAAAACCCCTGAGCGGCTGGTTTTGGTATTAAATCTGACAAGTAAAGAAAACAGTTTTGTGCGGGGACACGCTTTAAACTTTATTCATTTTTGTACAATTATTGAGTCAGCATTATTAAAAAAAACTGAAGCTGACATAATAAGTTATGACAAGATATTGAAAGCAAAAAATTAAATTAATTTTAGTTTTCAACCGAAGTGAAGTATTACTTCTATATTTCTAAATGGTGTGTTGATGCACAAGGAAAAACTCCCGGAAAATGAAGCAAAAATGTAAGTTTTTTTTAGGATACTAAATATAGCCAAATTTTTGGAGTTTTTTTTAAATCAGTTTTGGGTTCGAGAGTCCCCCGTCATTTGTTTCCGGGCCGAATCCCCCTGGGGTTTACTTATTTATGACAATAAATAATGATATATTTTCACTTTTTTCCTGGAACAAGAACCAGCACGCTGTCAAAGTATTTCTGAGAAATGGGATACACGACTAATTATACCTTCCCATATTTTATTAAATTTCTTTCAGCATGACTCATATATCTGAAACAGAATGATCTTTTAGAAGGAAATGTTTTAAATATTAAAATGCAACGAAAAAAACATTTATATACAGCTGCAGCATGTTCGCCTTTAAGTACTATGTGCCGAACAGCATACAATCCTGTTCAGGCAGCAAGAAAGCTTGAAGCAGGCATAGAAGTACTTATAAGTGTAAGTTAACAGGTTAAAGCAACAAGATACTAGCGTTTGAAAGACTTAATATCTTAATATAAGAAAAAACTGGAAGCAGAAGGCACAAGTTAGAAATGAAATCATTCAGAAATTAATTATCAACAAAACAGTTTAATACAAGACCGTGACTTTATGTGGGGAATCCCCGACTTGAGCTTTTATTATTGCACGGTTTCGAATTGACATCATCGTTTCAGATTCTGCGAATCCAGAGAGGTTGCGTTCAAAATGTCTGGACGTTTTGATAAAATCAGAGTTAAACTACAAACCTACAAACAGTGTAAAGATTAGTCTGGTATCGCTGCTTTTTCCTTTTTACCTTTCAAATTGGTTGGCAATGGAAAGACTGGAAGCAGAACTGGTAAGTCGTTATTGACATTTTAGTCATGCAAAAGTGCAAGTGAATGCGAGAAAGCGTGACAACACACAGTCGTCAGTTGTCAAAGAAAATTTATCGCTGTTTTCGGTAAACTAAAGCCAAGATTTTTGGTGTGTGTGTTCTTGTTTTTGAGAGTTACTCGTCTAAATGGAAGCCCAGTGGATTGATTTTTTGCGAAATACAATTAGCGGAAGAGTTTTTAAAAAATATGATCAATATTGTGAACATGTCAAACATTCCGAACACGACTTTGACTGTGTTGTGAGTTTTTTTTTGAAAGGACATAAAGCGAAACTTAATATGTTTTATTCGTGCGGTTCTTTCAATTCGGTTTTGTGCTTCACAACTTCGGCCACAAGTGAATACATTTTGTTTGTGTCAGAAAACTGGTGACAGCAAACAGCTGACTTCTGACAAACAAGCTCCGCGCAAGCGCATTGTCTTTTGGTTGCACCCAGCTTCCATCCCCTCGGGAAACTAAAACCCAGCATTAGTTACTTGTACAGGAAGACTTAGGTTACCGGATATCAAAGGTGTTTTTAAGTAATTTTGTTTTCATTCAATCAATCCTTAACTTGTTCGGAAAAAACGATGGAAAATACTGCAAGCCTTTGTCGCAGCGTAATAGTTTGCATCGTGGAACCAAACAACAATTCACGACCACGATGACCAACACCTCAAACACAACTTTCTAATACCCACTCACAATCACCATCGCAATCACAATCATAATATTAAATGATTTGTTCTGTTTTTTTTTTTAAATTTTTGAATAAAAGATAAAACTCCGAGCCTTTTCAGACAACCGTAGACTGACTGACTCTTTAAAATAGGAACCCACATCAAATATCAGGCTATTGAAGCACGATGTTGTATATCTTAGGTGTAAAATCTTCCCCTTTTAGACAAGAGAGAAAACTAAGTCTCTTCCTTGTCTGAAATTGAAAATGCCTGAAGTCTTGAATTGAATGGGGTCTTACGCCAACCAAGAGGAAGATCGCTCGCTAGAAATGAAGGTGGAAAAAACCAGACTAATGCTAATTTTGATTTTGTTGGATGTTATACTTTACTTTATAGATAAGGGAGACAGTTGGCTTGGGGCAACAAACATAAATGTATTCATATAGGTCACAAACGAGTTTTAGAGTAGTTTTATTACTATGGGCATAGAAAATATTAGTTTTTTAAAATAATAAACTATTCGCAAGCCAATCTTTCCTATCGTTTTTGGCTTTTCATCAGTTTGCACTTTTTGTCTGAAAGTTATGGCATTTGTAAACCTTCATTACGTTAAACATATTACGTTTTGGCCTCCAGGGAAAGCTCGCAAATGGAAAAGTATTTTTTAGTGTCGTTCGAAATTGACAAGAACATGGCTTGTTGTTGTATCCCATTTTAATGAAGTAATCTATTAAATATTATATAGTCAAATACCACTGATAACCAGCGATTGGTTGCAGTTGCTACAGAAACTCGGTCAACATGCAGTGAATGACAAGTTTTAATTTAATGCACAAACGTTAGCGCTACAGAGCTGTGTGATCTAGCCGCATATAATAAATAAAACTGAAGTATTTAAATATTTCCGTAGTAGTGCATTTACAAAATTTGCTCTTTTTACATTTGTGGCGGCGCAAACGTTACTACATTTGAGGCCCTTATTATATTTGTGGCTGCAACAGTGGATGTTTATCACATTTGTGGTCCCTTACGGTCACTCAGTGCACATAGCCGGCCGACATGGTATGTTCAACAAATTTTAGAAATTATCTCTTAGCTAACTGGTAATGAAACTTATTAACTGGCAATTGCGGGACAACATATCCTAACGATTTCTTCAAATTGCTGTCTGTTTGTTTCCACGCGTGGTGAGTTTTTCCAAGAAGGTAAATACAGCAATTGCAGATTCTGGCTTTTTATTTTATTTTATTTCAGTCTCATTTTTTTGTCATTTTAAAAGTGTTGGAGTGTATTTCTAGCTTACATTGGTAATAGTATGCAGAATATATGCTTCTGTGTGTAAAAGAGCAAACTTCAGTCTATGCTTGTTAACAACAATATCAGGCCGTCTAATAGCATAAAAATAACATTCTAAACTACATGTAGAACGACTATATCTAATGTATATAGGCCTATATAATAAGAGCAATTAAAGAACAACTTGAGAGTGACATAGCCAAAAATTTGTTATATTTTTAAAAAACACTGTGCCTCAGCCAAAATTGTCTTTTTTCTTTTAAAAAAAAGTGTGCTGATGCAAGAGTACGGCATTACTTACACTGGCCGGGAATTAAATATTCTGCGTTTCTTGGTTTTTCCGCTGTTATAACCTTGCAGGGTCTCGTCAATTAGACCGATAAGATCTTATATAGATGCTGTTGAGCCTGAGCTTAAAGTAAGTGCTGTTTTTTGAAATAAACCGTTTTCACGATCATGCACAGATCAAGTTTAGGGTTTTAGCTGGCGGGACTGAAGAACATGTTAAAAGGTGAAACTTACTGGTGTTGATTTTAAGACTGTGAAAAAACCAACGACATATAAGATGAGACAAAGATGGATGTACCGGCTGATTTTTAGTTAATTTTTTAGTCAGTTATATTTGATCAATACACCTGTACCGTTCTAGAGCTGTCTTTTGAGTGGACACATAACATTACAATGTACCAGCTGCTTTTTTGATGTCCTGTTATTTTAGCCAACCCCTTGTTTCGTTTTCAATTGGTACAGGCTGCCTCCAGTCTCCATTGGCTAGTCTTCTGAAACAATGACATCAACACGACGCTCTGAATTTTAATGGTACCAATAGAAATCGCAAGTTTAGTGTTTGGGGAATCCCCTACTTGGTATTCAGCGGTCTCCCGACCATTTGGCACCAGGCCAAAAAGAGGGCCACAAGTGAAAGTCTCTCTTCCAGCTCTTACTTCGTGGTTTTGCGATCGTTTCTTTTTCTCGCAGTTCAGATCAGATGATTTGTTGGAAGTACTCAGATACTACCTGAATCAGTGTTTGCAGTAGTCAACTTTCATTCGTATTCCCCTTTCTTTTTCTAAAGTTATGCTCCAAACCAGAAAGAGTGAGGGTAAACAGTTGAACAAAGCGAAAAATTTCAAAATGGCGTCGGGAATCATACCACCAGCACAGCGCTGCATTCTGACTTAAAATTGTCTCGAAGTTCTTTCACTGTAAGAGTTGAAAGAAGTCGAATACGGCCAGAACTAAAGCTCAGAGTCAAGGACAGGAAAAGGTTTGTACGTGCAGTTGTTCTGCTTGCTTTCCGTGTTTCGGTTTCCGTTTACTTTGACGACATCATTCGTATTTATACATATTTTGGGTCAACTAATTCTGAAACGGTCGCTGACAGTACAGGCAACAATTTGCTACATGTACGACGTCAGCTACAAACGACTTTTATCTCCAAAGCACTTGAGATTAAATATACATTTCTGCGATTTCTCGTCATTTTTGAAAATAGGGCTCAGAGTTGTTTGAGTTCAGTGCAATGATGCGATGTGTTTATTTACGAGTTGCACCCGCTAAATGTATGCTAAATATTGGGGGAGTCCCACATTTTTTCTCACACTGATAAGTTTCCCGTTTAGTTGTGAATTTCCGCATCAGTTTAAAGTAAATATTCATTTCATTTGAAATATACTCTCGCGGTATCTATAATACTGCATACTTTTCTTGTCGTTTTACCAGTGATCCGAGAACTCGGCGAGTTCGATTGCGATAAAAATTATGGCGTTTCCAGATCGAATTAGAGGTATAAATTGTGTTCATGTCGGTTCTTGGCGGAGCTCCAACCGTTGTTAATCAAGAACGTGCAGGGACATGATCTTATTTGTTAGGACAAATCAGACAAACTGCTTGCTTCTTTTGAATAAACTCGGCATATATTATATGTACAGGTTACTGTTGCAATCATGGTGTTGTTGCATGCATTTGTCTGATAAAAAATTATTCATTGCTGTTTCTTCTTTCAACTACAATATGTATTGAACTTTGAATCTCAGGTTGGTGTTGATAAACCGTTCATTCCAGTGAAGATCTATAAACAATGAAAGATTCCTCAGAAAGAGCCCAAGAACAACTGGAGTTAGAAATGTCAAAACTACAGAAGCAAAACCAACAACTTCAGCAAGAAAATAAAGTTCTACAACTGCGTGCCACAGGGGTTCAAGTGCTTGGTTAGTATATTCATAAATAATTCACATTTTTTGAAGATAGTGAATGTGGTTGTATAAATTCTTGCCTTAGCATGAGAGCTAAGGTGCATTTTGTAGCTGGGACGTTTGTGAGATTATGGGCAAATTAAATGCACTGCAGAGCAACAGGCTAGGGTCACTAACTCAACAATTCAGCAATTTTATCTATTTTATACTAGACAGTAGTACTGTATATTATCAAATTGGACACTTGAAAGTGATTATCCTACTATATCATTCGATGTACTGTATTTACTTGAATAAATGTGCAGCCTCGAATAAGCACCCACCTAGCCTCAAGATAGAAAATTAAATAAGTGCCCAGGGTGCTTATTCAAGTAAAATTGATATTATATTATATTATTGTCTAGAGACATGAGTGACCCTGTTTTATTGCTATAATATAAAATATATGTTAAGAAAGTAAGAATTTTAATATATTAAGCAACAGTCTACAAGTATTATGTCAGATACATTTTTAAATTAAATACTTACCATTAACTTTCCATTCATTGCAGTTGTAATTTGTTGACTGGACAGTCCTGGCCACTCTTTTAATAATGCTCTCAGTTTCTCTGTCAGGCATTCTAACAAACTTTTCCTTTGAAGTTTTTTTCTTGTTTGTTTAATTAATCTTTCTTGAAAATGTTCAGTTCTTGAAGAGCTTACAGCCATATCATATGCATTGTGTCACTTGTCAACTTCATGTTTGTGTGTAGAACTTGCCATTGGTACTGTATGATATCATCTGAATATTTAAAATAATTATGGTTATTTTTAATTAATACAATGTATATGCCTAATTTTCAAAAGGAAAAGTTCTTCAGGATTCACAGGAGGAAAGTGAGCAACTCAAGCAGCAGGTCGTACAACTACAGGAAAAACTAAAAGAAGCTGGCATTGAGGAGCCCCAGTTGTCATCTGTTTTTAGTGAAACAACTCTGTCACACAAGAGTGGAATTTCTAATCCCCCATTGTTTCCATCAAGCAGTTGCACATATTCATCACTGCAGTCAGTTGACCCTTATTCCTCATCACTGCCAGATAGGAAGCTTCAGTTTTCTATTCTGAGTGGCCTGCCATCATTACATCATGTTTCTCAACTTCGCACAAAGGTAAAACAACTCATGTCCTAACTGCTACAAAGCTCCAAATTATTCCTCATAAAAATGTAGTGAAAATTGTGAAGACTTTAATAATTAGCTCTACTTACCACTTAAAAATAATTAGTTACTCTGGAAACTGAAATGTTGACGTTGATGCTGTGGCCATTTGCAACTGACAACATTCATTCTAAACTATTTAGAAGTTGTGACAAGAAAAATATGTGGGGATGTCATTCACTTTGTGCCCAGCTCCCCTCAGTCCAGATAGGATTTAAACATGCATGTATTTTAATTTACCACTTGATGAATAAAAATTATCAATTACTTACAATAAGGAACTGCATCAGAAATTTGGAGAACTAAAGGATGAGTTGGAAAAGCTAAATCAGTTAACACATGACCTGATGGAAAAAATGAAAACCTTGGACTCAGAAGAATGCAAAGCTGAAATAAAAGTAAAACTTGGAAGATTGAAAAATCGAATTCAGAGCGGAGAGAAGGAAGCCAAGACACGAGAGGCATTGCTTGGTTGTCTGATGACAACAGAAGAGGATTTGAAGGCCAAGTGGGCTGTTGTAGAGGCTGAACAGGTACAGTATATTTGGCATCCAGATGTAACAACTAATTGGTACAATTAGGTGACTTATATTGGGTTGGCTGCATGGACAAACCTTGAACTACAACAGCATAAAGTACAGATTGAGTTATTCACAAACTATTATAGTAGCTAGATCACTCCAAAAAACTCCATTTGTCGTTTAATTTGGCCTCAGTCAATCAGGTTTTATACATTGGCCGATGTGAATCATCATGACTTTCATCAGTAATATAATTATGTAGTACATCCTAAGTTAATGTTATGTTGACATGCTGACCAGAACAAGCATAACCCAGGACCCTAAAGTTCCTTCCCACACAAATCTCAGTCTTTGGGAAAATCTCAACTTGAGAGCTCTGAAGTCATATAACTTCAGATCAGTTTAACATCATAATTGGAGTTGTTGATTGGCTGAGCATGATCAGACATTGTTAGTTATAATTTGTAAGTATAATATACTACCTAGTATATGGTACTCTTTTAAACTCATTTATTCTTTTCTACTAATTAAATAACTTTTTATATATTTCAAAGGTTTCACAGGAGAATGTGGCACAGCAGTTGTTCAAAGATATCGAAGAGGACAAAGAGGAACTTGAGCGTCTTCAAGATGAAGTCACTTTTTATAAGGACACAGTTGTGGTCAACAAACAGAAAATCACAACAGAAACAGAATCAAAGTCTTCAACATCATCTGACCTAATTGAAAAACAAGAAAATGGTGCATCAACAGCAGTAAAAGAGGTACTCACTTGAAAGTGTGAATGAGGTTTTTACATATACATGTACATGGATTTTTGCTGTTGCAAAACTGGTCTTGGTAAAACTTATTTATATTTTTGGTAACAGAAATACAGTAATTAAATTACAAAAGACCTTTAAGAAGTAAACTGCATGCTACATGCATAATATCCAACAAGCTCGCATACACTGTAATGGTTTGCTCAAACCTGTACATAGAAGTCTGCTTTGACTGCTTACAATTTTTGCAGGATCCAGTCAACATGTATGATAATTCTGAGAATGAAGATTTCCTGCAGAGATTTCAACAACTTCAGCTCCAATGTACAGAGCTTCAGCGGGTCATTGAAGAACTTCGCAGTGAGAGAGATGAAGCTGTCAAACAGAAGGAAGAGGTATGGCTGTGTACTCTACTATATACATGTACTGAAAATTCCTAAAATTCTATAGCAAATATCTTGCTGTGGTTACCTTTCATTTTTAGATTTTGATATTCTTTTAATGTAAATTTTTTATACAATTTTCTCCCTTTAGCTTATTTCAAACAAAATGAGTGGACAGCAGACTATTTTACAATAGTCATTATTGAAATTATTAATTCCCTTATTTCCCCCTGGTACATTCTTTAAAGTATACTTTATACTGGAGGAATATAATATGAATATTAGGGAATCTTTGACAATTGTGCTCGCTTCACAAGCTATATGGCAATAATACCTCTAATATTTGTGCTCTTAATGTCTGGTCTCAGAACTTGATGGACAACAAAACTAATTGGTTTCCCAAGGGAACAGACATCAACTTAGAAGTGCTTTGTTATATAGTGACAAAGATCAGTACTAGAGAGATAAACTATTTAAACATTTTAAGTTAGTCAAGGCCACATGGCCAAGAATCAACCAATGACAGTCCTCATTTTGTTGAGTAAAAGTCTAGTACCATAAATCCTCAGATTTGTGCCTGGAGTGCTCATTTCAAATTTAGGATAATGTGGGGGACCTGCTTATTTGAAGGGGGATTGGGGGGTGTGTGCTTATTTAGTCAATTACACTGTATAGCATCAACATCAGTTTGGAAGAAAAGAAACTGGTTTCTTGTATTGAAGTGATGCAGTGAACAGTAATACTAATAATTGTTAAAAATGCTGCACAAGTGATTCAACAGGATCAGTACTATTCTCAATCTTTGTTTTCTCAAAAAAAAGGGGGAGGGGAGGGGGCACTTACTTGAGGAGTCACTTATTTCAAATTTTGAATAACGCAGGAGGCACTTAATCGAAGGGCATTTAACAACATTTTGCTAAGTGCCAGTTTTTGCTCTAACTGAGGCAACTAAAACTACGTATTTTGTTTTCATAAAGGAGGCTACAAATTAACTCTTGCATCCTTTATTTGTGGTATTAGGCATACTGAATAGCAAGAAAAATGAATCCTACTGTTAGTGGACAATTCTAAAGGGCATCTCGAAAAAATCACATTTTATGAGATCATTATTTCTTTGTAGATTCTTGATGTAAACCATTTGTGGGACACACAGTACAGACAACTACAAGCTGAGACTACCCAGGAAATATCGGAACTAAGGCAGAAAATAGAGCTACTGACATGTGATGACAGCCAGAAGAGATTCGAGAAATTGTGGTTAAAGACCAAGGACATGGTGGATATCGAGAGAAGGGCAAAGGAACAAGCAAAAGAGGAAAAACAGGTGCTCAAGTTTTCCCTGCTGTGTGTACTTTCAAGATCGATAACTTGAAAGAATCATGCCACCTTTTATGGTGCAAGTAATGCCACCTATTCCACTTCAAGTTTAAATTGCACGTATATTTTAAGCCCCATTTACGAGCATATATATGACCAAACGTACAGCAAAAACTCGCGTGTAAGAGAACCTATGTTTTTCCGAATCAACCTGCGATGGATTTTTTTAAATTTAAATATGGCAGTGATAACTAATGATACCTAATGATGGTCAATTATTTCCATATTTTAGCCTGTAGGTTTTAAATCCACCAGTTTTTTGTATGTGGGTTTTCACTAGATTGGTAATTGTGTTATATATATTACTATTAGTGAAGTTAGGGAACATATAGTATTATAGAATGTTGGTCAGTCGGTGGGTTATGGCATCACTCCCACTGAGTCTACTGACTTAAGATGGAAAAAACGGAGTTTCTTCCTCTTTTATGTCGAACCCGTAAAACTGTGGACGCGAACTGCGAATTATTTATGGAATGCGTTTCTTGGTCATTCAACAAGTTCAAGATGCAGACTGAGCTTTTGCCTGATTAGCTGAGGAACCTCTATTACTAATTGTTATTGTTCACGGTTTTGCCGATATAATTGCTAAGTTTATAAAATGTGCCTTATTACAGAGGTAAACACAGTTCGTCAATAAAATGACATTAAAACAAACTGTACTTGATAATACGCATGGCAAAGTGTGGTCAGATTTTAAAGGTCAATAGTTTCAACTAGCAATCCAGGAAGTACTGATTTCTGTATAATTTCGCTTGGTGCAGATCTATCAGGAACGCTGTAAGAACCTTGAAGAGGAGTTCAAACAGTTAAAAGAGCAAAACAAGACCCTACAGTTGTATCTGGACCAGAAAGGAAAACACGTGTCTTTACTACAAGAAAATCTTAGTCGCCTTTCTCCGATATCGTCCATGCAGTATGGAAACAACGTACAACGACAGGTTAGTTTGCTGGGATTGTTAAAATTCGTTTGTTTGTACCATCCTCAACACTGAAAGGAGCTGTTTGCTCCAAAAACGAATTCGATAAGTATTAAAGTATTGACTTTTATATTAAGAAATAAAGACTGTATGAAATGTTATCCAATTTATGTACTCTTGTGTGGTCGCAAGTAAACCTGAATCTCTCTTACTTTGTTGTAATTCGTAGGACCTTCCAACAAAAAGTGCACCAGGTTCGTCACAGCAAAGGGCTCCGGCTGGTGGCTCCTTCAACTCGACAGCAACTGGGCCCTCCTCTCTGCATGCTCCTCCAGAAATTGTCGATCAAATCGAAATGCTAAAAACTCAGTTGAGGTTGTACGTTGATGACTTCCAGATCGAGCGTAGCGACAGAGAACGGGCACAGGCTGAGAAACAAAAACTAAGCGAAGAACTTAACTCCGTGAAAGAACAAATCGTGGTTTTGGAAGCACAGGTAACAGAACGCTTTCTCTCTGTTGGTCCAACATTTCTCGTAAATATTTCTCATGAGCATAAACACGCACCCATTGCAAGATTCTATATTCAGTTTTCAGTTGTTTTGAAAGTGTTAATTTATACGTGTTTAATTTACAATACCAATCGATTTACATTGTATTCTGAGGTTGAACAATTTCGAGATGACTGGAGAAGAGAAAAAGAGGAAAAAGAAAAATTACTGCGACAGTTCCGGTCTGGTGTTAGTGGAGGACAGGCCCCAGTGGTAAGCTACTAGTGGTTACTATTGATAGTAGGATTACTTGTCTGATCAGGTTTTGTTTCAGTCGTTACACCCTTGTTATTCTTTCTCTCTCACCGTCTGTGTCTCTTGTTTTTTCTCTGTCCTTGCACTGGTTCAATTTTTCTCTGTCTCTACCTCACGAGACATTTTATTCCTCTAACATTACTCATATTTTCTCTTTTTATTTTCTTTCTTTTTATTGTATCGCTGGATAACCGTACTGTGACGTACAGGGTTTTGAGTACCAGAATCAGGCGCAGGCACAGCTGACACAGAAGGCTCAGGCTATTGCTGAGCAGCAGGCCAAGCTAAAGGCCATGCGCGAGAACCAGGACTTTCATGAACGTTTACTGGAACAAGAACGTCAGCAGATAGAGCAGCAGGCCCGAGCCTTGGTCAATGAGCAACAGCACTACTGGGTAGGGTCCCCTCAGTACTAGTAGCTCTTTGCTATTTGTTTCTGACCAACTGGTCGATTGTTTGCGCGTGTACCCGCCGTGTATATATGTATGTCTGTATTTCTGCCCGTGTTTTATATCTGCCTAGTTGCGTTCAACTTCCTTGTTTATTTCAATGTTTTAGGTTTATGTTCTTTGCTTGTTTGTTAATTTGTTTGTTCGTTAGTTGGTTTAGTTAGTCAGCTAGTTACTGTACTTAGTAAGTTATTTATATTTTTAGTTAGCTAGTCAGTTAGTTGGTTAGATAGTTAGATAGTCAGTTAGTTGGTTAGATAGTCAGTTAGTTGGTTGGTTAGATAGTTAGATAGTTGGTTAGATAGTTAGCTAGTCAGTTAGTTAGTTGGTTGGTTGATTAGTTAGCTAGTCAGTTAGTTGGTTAGATAGTTAGATAGTTAGTTGGTTGGTTAGATAGTTAGATAGTTGGTTAGATAGTTAGCTAGTCGGTTGGTTGGTTAGATAGTTAGATAGTCAGTTAGTTGTTTGGTTAGATAGTTAGATAGTCAGTTAGTTGGTTAGATAGTTAGATAGTCAGTTAGTTAGATAGTTAGATAGTTGGTTAGATAGTTAGATAGTCAGTTAGTTGGTTAGATAGTTAGATAGTCAGTTAGTTGGTTTGATAGTTCGATAGTCAGTTAGTTGGTTGGTTAGATAGTTAGATAGTCGGATAGTTAGATAGTTGGTTAGATAGTTAGATAGTCAGTTAGTTTGTTAGATAGTTAGATAGTCAGTTAGTTGGCTAGATAGTTAAATAGTCAGTTAGCTGGTTAGATAGTTCGATAGTCAGTTAGTTGGTTAGATAGTTAGATAGTTAGATAGTTAGATAGTTAGTTGGTTAGATAGTTAGATAGTCAGTTAGTTGGTTAGATAGTCAGATAGTCAGTTAGTTGGTTAGATAGTTAGATAGTTAGATAGTCAGTTAATTGGTTAGATAGTTAGTTGGTTAGATAGTTAGATAGTCAGTTAGTTGGTTAGATAGTCGGATAGTCAGTTAGTTGGTTAGATAGTTAGATAGTCAGTTAGTTGGTTAGATAGTTAGATAGTCAGTTAGTTGGTTAGATAGTTAGATAGTCAGTTGGTTAGATAGTCAGTTAGTTGGTTAGATAGTTAGATAGTTGGTTAGATAGTCAGTTGGTTAGATAGTCAGATAGTCAGTTAGTTGGTTAGATAGTTAGATAGTCAGTTAGTTGGTTAGGTAGTTCGATAGTCAGTTAGTTGGTTAGATAGTTAGATAGTTGGTTAGATAGTTAGATAGTCAGTTAGTTGGTTAGATAGTCAGATAGTCAGTTAGTTGGTTGGTTAGATAGTTCGATAGTCAGTTAGTTGGTTAGATAGTTAGATAGTTAGTTGGTTAGATAGTTAGATAGTCAGTTAGTTGGTTAGATAGTCAGATAGTCAGTTAGTTGGTTAGATAGTTAGATAGTCAGTTAGTTGGTTAGATAGTTCGATAGTCAGTTAGTTGGTTAGATAGTTAGATAGTTAGCTACACTGTAGCTAGATAGTGTTAGTTATCCAAAATTGAATCTTCTTCAGATTTTTGAAATACTCAATGGCCTCACTGGTCAGAGCCAAACAATAATAATGTTAACTTTTCTGAAGACGGAGGAAGGCCTCTAGAAACTTAAAGTTAAGGTTTGTTGTAAAACTCGCCCTGGAAGGAGAAATTTTGGTACAGTCAGTATCTATGATTGATGCGAAAGCTACGGACAGAGTGTTAACTGGTGAAAACAGAACAATGGTTATTCTGGGCTTTTTAATTAGTTCTGTAAATTTAATATTCCGTTAATGGCCATTACGCAGTGTAATTTTTTATTCAGTTTGAATTACGCCGAGGAATCTAATAATAACAGTAACAATAACAGTAACAGTAACAGTAACAATAACAGTAACAGTAACAGTAA
>JANRMR010251015.1:0-11452 GCA_025434825.1 Bergia sp. 'catenularis'
ACAACTTGATTATCTTTTTTACAAACGTACATCCAACGTGAAGAATCGTCGCAATATCTTGTACTCTAAATCCTTCCGGAAATAAATAAACTACACGCCAGCGAAGAGCTGGTGGATAGCTGGAAACCATTTTTCTCGAATTTGCACGCGAAGCTGGCTCGCCTCAGGCATTTCCATATATGGTATCTATGATTGACGGCAGCCGAAGCACAATTTTCTTTTGATGAAAAACCCCCAATGGTCGCGTAAAATCGAAAACGGTGGCAAGCAAGTTGTTCTAACACGGGTACGTGGTACCTACAAAATTATGAAAGTTTCATTTAGGGTTTAATTAATTCCACCATTTTGAGGGGATTTAAGGGGTTTTTTTGCCAAAAAAATTCCAGGGTAGCTGCATAAATAAATTAATCATGCACATTTATGCATGACTGAAGCTAATTAAACCATTGATATAATATTCTAGGATGGTTGTACTTACTGCCTACCAAGTTTCATCTCAATCGATACAAAATTGACAAAATTAAAGAGGGGGAGCGGGGTTGTATCAACCCCCCCCCCCCCCCCCCCTTCTTAGAAAGGAAGGGGGGAAGACCATCTAAAAGAAAGGGTTAATATCTCTCGTCTTCCTTTATTCAGATGCTATTGCTGCATGTGGATCCCGTTTGTTCTGGACGGACTGAAAAACGTGGTGCACTCGTGCCCCAAATGCGGTGCAGAACTTGCACAGTACAAGAGAATCCGATGGGACCGGCTTTTCAAGCGAAAGAAGAAAAAGAGTCAAGAGGAATCTAACTAAGGATGAAGGCTATAAAAGAATTTTAGGGACCAAAAATCCCAAAAAGAATCAAATTTTAGCCAAATCTTAACTATACTTCAGATCTTATTATTTTTATTTTTGTTTTTGCTTTCACTGCCTGTATTGTTAAAAGTATTGGCTCTCTTATAATAGATGATTGGTAGCCGGGTCCTCTGTCGTATTCTTTCTATTCTCGGTTCTAAGCGCCATAACGTGGCTGCTAAACCTAACCTAACCCTAACCTTAATCCTAATCCTAACCCTCTCAATTCCTCACTCGCCCCACCGCTCCAACCCATGCCCTCCACCAGCCTAGTCCCCTGCCAAAAAGAAAAAAAAACGCCTGGCAACCTGGCTAAGATTGAAGTATGTTAAATAACCAGGTAGGAATCTATGGGAGGCATACCAGAGACCTATCTAGCGCTTGCGATAAAAAGCCAGTTCAAACGGATCTAACATCATCCAATTAAATTAAATGGGCTTAATCACGGTTCTGCGCATGCTCCAGAAATCTGAAATTCAAATCTGTTTTCCGCGGAGATTTGTTGTTAGTGGTTCATGAATCTCGTTGTCTTTTGGGCATCATCTTTCGAAAATCGTTTGTTAGTTTCACATTTATTGAGTAGTATTTTACTGTTTTTTTAGCTTGACCTTCTTTAAATTTTCAAATTTTCAACTGCGACTCAGTTTGGGTTGTCACGTAAGTGATATCGTGATGGATGGCCCACTGAAAGTTCAACTGCAAAAACTGTTTCAAAAACGGCTGCTGAAGTACGAAGACGTTCAGAAAGGTTATGCGGTTAGGATCAGTTAGGACACGAAAGGATTTGGCTTTCGAAAATAATCCACGACACTGGAAACTATTCTAGTCTTATGAGATTTCTCCAGCGACACCGACTTTGCAGCCCATCTGCTCGAGCTGTAAATGAAGCGGCAGCAGAGGTTTATAGTACCTGTATTCACGTCGTACGTGTTTACAGCTAGCTCATTCAAATGTTCAAATCGCTGACATGAGTGCTGGGCCCGGTGGGTGTTTTGATTTATTTTCAAATTACAAATAACAAGCCCACAAAAATATGGATCGCTGTTGCATTCTCACGAGATTACGATTCTTTTACCATATGAAATCCCATCGATTACACTGCATTAATGTCTCTATTTCACTCATTTGGGCGACACCTTTTCATCTGATTCACCGGGGTTCAAGATTCATCGAAACCTATAGAAAGCCGTTAGTGCCAACAGCCATCCAGTTGTCAAAGCTTGTTTAAATTACCACACTTTATGTTGAGTATTCACACAAGTAAGTCGAGTTTCGTAAATGCGCTGTTTTGTTCTGCCCCATTGCCTATATTGCATATCGAAATTTCGACGAATTTCCTGACTATTTCTGTTTGTGTGAGGACTCGAGGCGGATATTACTTTATCCGGACTCTTGATTCTAGTCTTCTTGATTCAAATTCACCCGTTCGGCAAACAGAGAGAAGACCGACACAACAACAAAAACTCGCACAGCTTGACCGAAGCTTGACCTTCGTGTATAAAATATCATTGCACGGTGATCTGGTACATTCATTCTCGATTGAACAATTTCGATTGGACGAAAAACAAAGCTATTGTTAGACACCAGCCCATGTTTCGAACATGCGCAGAACCGTGACTATGCTCATTTAAAATTAATTAAAAGTGAAATCAAATGCCATGACAACAAGGTATTTAGATAATTTACAACAACCGTTAACAAGAAAGAAGAATCAAAATCCGCTATATAGCACGGGGTTCTTTTAATCTGCAAATTAATCAAAGTACGTTTAAGGTTACTATAGCGGTAGTAATAGTAAAAGCTAAAAGAACTCATTCTAAGCCGTAGGCACTTTGCTGTCAAACTTGGATTAGAGTTCATCTCGTCAGTGAAAACCATAACTGAAGTAGCTAACTAATACCCTCCGGCCCTTCAAGTAATTTTTGACCTCGAAATTTTGTCATTAAATCAATTGTCTAAATATTCTAAGCAGCTGTAGTCAGATAACAGGCAAATCCATTGACACCAGGACTGATGACGTTATTGTATAAATTAGGGAAACTATGTTTTGTTTTCAAAGTTCCAAAATTCTAGAATAATGAGTTTAAAATCCATTCTTTTTAGTTTTGTTTTGTTAATTCCTGGTTTTGGCGTCTACAATTTCCACATTTAAACATTTTAATGTTTAACATAATTTCTATAAATATTTTAATAAAATACTTTTAACAAAAAAATCAAAAATACAATGTGTTGAAGACCATTATATTTTACAGCAGGATTTGTTATATCTCGAACAGTGGGCCTTACTTTGGCAAATTAATTTTATCCCCATCAAGTGTTATACACTGTCAGTAACACTCAAGAAACAACTATCGCCATTCTCGTACTCCCTGTGTAATTCCATCCTAGAGGGGGTTAAATACCAGAAGTACTTGGGTGTCTACATCTCAAATACACTTAGCTGGCAAAACAGTGTGAGGAGGTTAGGAAAAAAGCAAGCAGAATCTTGGGCGTCCTACAGAGGAACCTGACATCGTGCAATGAAATGGCCTATATGGGTCTTGTTCGCCCAATAGCTGAATACGCTAACGCAGTTTGGTCCCCGCACACTAAGAAAGACGTGAACAATATAGAAAGTATCCAAAGAAGAGCTGCCAGATTTGTTCGCGGTGACTACGACCGTACTAGCAGTGTAATATCAATGACCAAGGACCTTGGTTGGCCATCTCTGCAGTCTTGCCGCACGGTGCACGATCTGACGCTATTCTACAAGATATATAGCGGGCAGTTATCATCCGGTTTCCCCCGAACTCGTTCCCACTGAACGCGGGGCCAGGGCCAGCCAACAACATCATCGAACATTCATTCATCCATGCGCCTCTGTAGACCCATATAAGTACTCTTTTTGTGTACGAACTGTCCCCTACTGGAATTTTTTCCCTCCTTCAGCCATAAATGTCAACTCCCTCACCACATTCTACTCCCAAGTCAGTAATATCTATTGTTATTTTCAAATTTGTGTTACACCATAGTAGTACTTGTTCCCCGCACTGCAAATCATCCTAGTATTTTTATTTTTATTGCACTGTAACTCACCTGCACTGACTGATCGCTACTGCCATATTAGTTGTCTAAAGGCAATAATTTCAGTTGAAGATAATAGCGGATTCCCTCTGTTCCCATTGCAATGTTAAATAATTCATTGGTAATTGCTGCCATGGAGACTACTTAGTAGCGTGTGTGCTAATTACTATATTTTGATAACTTTTTTCATAACATTTCAAGATATGATGTGTAACCAAGTTGATCGCAAATCCGCTTGACTGTAACTAGCCTGCGAACAGGTGAATCCTCTCCCATTTTCTCGCCGGATAGCCTTTGTACAGGCTGAACCATAACTGACTTATTGGACAGTTCGAAAACACGTTGAAATATAATTAATTATTCATAAAAGTTTTTTTAAACTAATAAAAAACTTTAACGAGCTTTTGACTCACCACGACTCTGACATTTTAATAACATTCGGTTCTTATTATCGGGGAACATAAAAGAAGCAACGCACCAGTGTTCTTGACAGCATCAATATTGCAAATGGCATCCATTTAAGCCGAAAATATAATTGTAAAAATTAAGACACGTCACAGTGCCATTGTGCCATACAAGTAAGAACTACTAAAGTTCAACATCTTCGTTTGGGAAGACAGATTTTCCAGGGAAGAGGAACACTTTAGGGATAAATTCAGATCAACTGCAAAAAACTTTAACCAGAAACACTGGAAAGCTTCGCCCCGTAATGTTATGGTTAATTTAAATCGTTCGTGTCCTCGCATTTGGCTTACAAAGAGTCTCTTTGTACCATCAGTTTGCGCCTCCGTGTTCTGATGTTTAAGAAAAAGTCTCCAAATTCAATACAAGACAATATAATACAGTACAATATACTAAAAATGCAACAACTTTATTCAGACACGATCTTATTACAAGCTAACTAATTACAACTTGTGGTGTCATGTAACAGCATAAAATCATCAAATATTAAAATCCTAGAAATGCATAATCAAAAGTAGCTTTTGGGATCTTAACTGTATAAAAAGTCCGCGGACCGTAAAGTTTTGTTGAGTATACTGAAGTAATGTTGTAAGTTAAATATAGCTAATATTGTCCTATGAACTGAGACTCTTTGCAAAATTTTATATGATTCGTGTACAAGGTGTTCGTTCTCACTGATCATAAGTAAACAGTAAACTCTCATGAATAGCGATTCATGCAAGAGTTTCGAAGGGCAATAGGAATTGATAACGGTATGTTGATAAAATTCTGGTCAATGTGAACAGTAACCGAAAGACCAGACACCAAAAGCCATAACTGTTGCCAAAGAGAAGAAGTATTTAGAAGGCAAAAAGGCCTGAGCTAATGTAATGAGAGTATGCTACGGTGCTCCTTTAAGAATGACAGGTGGCATGCAGCTCAAATTAAAATTTGGATATTGGATGATTATTCTTAACAGAACAGACTCGTACATATCTAGATACAGATATCTATAAAGTAGATTTGAGGGAAATCCTTATTAACTAAGAATGTTTCATATTATGGAATTTTCTGTACTCGTTTCCCAATTATTATAAAAAGAAACGGCGAATGAAAACAGAAGAAATATAATGAACGTCAACAGTTTGACTCTAATCTCTAAACCATAGTTTTAAAAGAGATGCGAAGAAAACATATTATCTTTGCAAAACCTCTTGATAATTTACTTTAAAGATATATCATTATTTTTGTACTAACTGACAAAAATAGCAGGAAATCGCCAATAGAACACACTGCCAGAAAAGTACCAAATCATCTTTTTTGATTTTGTTCTTCTTTTAATAAGAGAAAAACAGAGCCAGAGCGCAACAAAAGAAGCCCAAATCCCCTACTAGAAAGTAGAAATTCTCTTTCACACTGTTAGGCAACAGGCAGCATTTTAGTTTCAATAAAAATGCTTTAAATTTGATCCAAAAACCAAGTCATAACAACTACGAAATACAAAAACACTTTCTTTGTTTTCATACCACACCAGGCTCTCCTTATTTTCTCACATGTCCGTGGTTGTTAAAAGTCAACAAAGACAATCATCATAACTTACACTTAGGAGGGCCGGGAGAGAACTGATTACTGAGTTACTACTCTGCCTGACAAGAAGCTGTCATCTAAGCGAGTGATTAGGAAATAAACTTCACCTGCAAGTTCTATAAGGAGGAATAAGTAGAAGAAAAAAACAAGTTCAAATTTTAGTGATAGTTTTGCTCAGTATTGAAGTTGAAATATATTTTCACTGAGATGTCGTATTAAATCATAACTTCTGAAAAAAATTATCCCATTCCATGGCATTTAGATGCTGAAAAATTGTTTTGAAACTTGAAAAATCCGTAATAAAGACGTGATCTTATAGATATTATTTGCATATAAATGTCAATTGAATAATTTACTGCTCGTTGTGAAAACTCTTATTATTGGCAGAAAGATATCCAGATAATACAGTCACCAACAGATTTCGTTGCTTAGATTAAGCAAGTGGAATCTTTGTGTATGATGGAGAAAAACCGAACAAAATCCGAATCAAGTTGAAATTTACAAGAATTGAGCGTATTTATCAGCGAGTGGCGACGTCCCGTGGCAAAGTGAACCAGACAGAAAACAAATAATGATGAAATTGGGGTGCGCAAATCAAGTTTGACTTTTCTATGAGGAATAATATTCAGAATCTATTCAACGAGACGGAAGCACAGTGTACAATCTGTCCATTTCGCAAGCGCTCTTTGTTATGATCAGTTGTCGAGGTCATTTTTGCTTAATATTGTAAACGTTAATTTGTAGAAGGATATATTGTGCCGCTAAACAGCTGAAAAACGGACGGATCTGGACATAAGCTATCACTTCTCTTTATTTGGATCATCCAGTAAGGTTTATATCTAATAACCCAGACCAATCAGCTATGAAGAATTTTTCGAAGCGAATGTATGATTGTAGCTTCTCAAATCTTTATTTTACTGAGTAGCGTTTGAGGAAAGTTGATAAGATATATATCCTCAGTTTAATTAAATTGCGACAAGAAAAAAGCAAAAGAAAGCCGCCTCAAACTTAACAAGAAATAACACGTATGTTCTCGTCAGTGGCAGTTGGAAAGAATGGATCTTAACAACAAGAACTCTAACAACACACAAATCTTGAACGACAATTCGGAGAGCTCACCGGAACTTCACGTTGTCCTTTTAAGTCTCAGCATCGTCATTCTAGCTATGGCGATACTTGCGGGTAACTGGCTCGTCATTTTGTCGGTTGCATTGAACCGCAGGCTTCAAACCATTACGGGTGCTTATGTAACTAGTCTAGCAACAGGGGATTTGATGATCGCTTTGCTGGTTGTTCCAATGATAATTGTGTCAAATATTAACGGACCAACAATGCCGAACAATGGAGGAGAACAAGCGTGCCATTTTACCATCTCCTTGGCCATTTCGCTGTTGTTCAATTCCGTAGCAAACTTAAGCGCGATCAGTTTAGATCGCTATATAGCAGTCATGGTTCCGTTGAGATACAAAGCATTGATGACAAATAGAAGAACAGCTATGATAATTGCTTTTGTTTGGTTCTTCTCCGCCTTTTTTGGTTTTATTCCTTACATGGGATGGAGAACGACCTACCCACCAGCCAGCAAAGGCCTTTACTGTCAAGTTCCACTCAACTTGGACAGCAAATATATTTTGACTGTGTGTATTGTTGCTCTGATTCCATCAATTTTTATGCTTGTTGCTTACTACAAAATTTTCAAAACAGCAAGATATCATACGTCGATGATAGCGAACGCGATTAACAGTGTTTTACAAAATCAAGAGAAACCAAGAAATTTTGACATGATCAAGGAAGCTAAAGCGGCAAAAATGGTGTCGATAGTACTTGGAACTTTCTTGTTATGTTGGTCTCCGCTTTTCATCATAATGTTGCTAGAAGTTGCTCACAAATATGCCGTAAACTCTTACGTCTACGCCGGAGCAGTGATGTTTGCAACTGTTAACAGTGCTTTTAACCCTGGTATTTATGCAGCCAACAACAGAGAATATCGGTCAACTTTTAAATCTTTACTGCAGTGTAAAAAACCTGGAAACCGAGTTGATGCGGTGCCACCTCAAGGATTTCAATAGAATGATTGTTCATATCCGTAGCTAATTAGGCTATCCCAGCCTTATCATGTGCCCGATCGATGCATTTTACCAATTTATCCCAATGATGATTTCTGACTGAAGATTTTTATCAGCCAACGAGCATTTACTAAATGGCATGATCTTTTTAAAAAACTGGGAAGTTCTCAAACGTAACTTAAGGGATTGCATTGATAATAAATTTAACAAAAGCTGTTAGTTTATCAAGTTTCTCATGGTTGTGATCAGTGCTGCAAAGATTAAATTTACGCCTACTGGTTCTCAATATCAAAATATTGAGAACATTTCTAAACTGCAATTTATAATTAAACAAACTCAGTATACCAGTAATCGAAATCCATTAATTTTGCACTAGATACAGTTGTTAATCGTTTGAATTTGTGAGAACAGGGCTAGTTCTGTTCTATACCCAAGGGAAAGAACTGACTTTGGTTGAAAACACTTTAATGCATTATGTATAGGCAATGAAATTGTCAACAGGACAGATAAATATCTTGAATCTTTTTATCTTCCATAAAACACTGCGACTGCTTCTACAGAACATATATATATATTCCTGTTAACAAGTGGAATTCCTAAGATAAACTTAAGATACATTGGTAACAGAACGCCATTGATAGGAGTTCCATACAATAATCGGATAATTTAAAATTCATTTTGCTGCAAACGAGCATCATACTGTTTTCAAAACAGTACATCTACGAATCTAGAATGTGATAAGTAATTATTAAGTCTAGAAATAGTTCTTGCATATTGAACATTTGTCCGTACACTTGCTTTGAAATCGAAATGACAGTATTTGAAAACTTCCAATCTGAAACGCGTCTAAACAATTAATATTACTTTTAAATTAGTGAACAAAACTTCGTTAATTTTGAAAGGGAAAAATTGATAGCAATTTGAATGAACTAAGAAGTGTCAGCTTGTTGTCAGCTACGCTGATCAAAACTAAAATAACTTTACTGCTTAAAATGCATGATCGAAACATAGAGCTAAGAACAGAAAAACAAAATATAACATATATTTCTCAAATATTGCATATATAGCCATAATATTTAGAGAGTGAATAAAAGCTCGCCGTAAAAGCCAATCCCCGTTTGCCATTAATACAAAGTTTGTATTTTAGTCAAACATATTGTTGGGTGATTGTGTGAAAAAATCTTTATAGAGGTAAACGTTTCTTTTTAGCTTCAGTTTCCTTGGCCAATACCGAATTAAAGAGAGGTTAGTAGTGATATGAAACTAAAATTTCCAAAGATGATAACTAAAAGCACAAATTGTAAGATTGCCTTCAGTAGTGTGCAAATACGATTTTTCAGCACCACTTGAAGTTCCATTTAAATGACAACACAATGGCAAAACTAAAACCTCCGATACTTTAAAACGTCAAGCTCAACCTCAGAGTATCAAATACTGAGAAACGAAGTTTTACTTTTTCCCCATTCTTTTTATTTGGAGTACAATAGTTTATGCCTTTCAGAATACGAAATTACTGCGCAGCACTGCGATACTTTCATAACATGTATTTTATTCTATTTTAGTTCATTTAGATGGAGCTGGATGATAGCAGATGTTCACACTTGATATTGTTTTCCTTTCTGATATTTATAGTGAAAACAATCAGTATGAACAATCTTTTGAAATTTAAATTGTGAGTAATCTTTTATTTCAAAAGAACGGTTTTTGTATAAAGGGTTGTAGGTAAACATTGACGTCTATGGCTTAACGGCGTGAAAAGGATAACTATTGCTTGTTTGCATAAGGAGTACAAAAAATTAAAGATTCCAATATTTAGAGCAAAGTGACAATAGCCTCGGCCGGGTTTTGTTGATTTTGGTGAAGATAATATAAATTTGAATCAAGTGCATTTATTATTAAACAGAACACTAAAATGTTGAAGAAAACACATAAATAAAATAAGGTTAAAGTTATATATTGTTCACAGGGCATTTATTTTTCAATAGGAGTTTAAGGAAGAAGCGTTTTAAGGAATTTTTAGAGCATAAAATATTTGTTTAACAACAGAGTAAAAGGTTTTTAAAACGTTATCTGAGCATTTTCAAACATAAAAGTAATAAGTTCTCAGAGATAAAACTACACAATAATTGTTAAGAAGGAAACGAAGCCGCTTTGAAATGTTGTCTTGGAAGGTCTTATCTCTAGGTGTTGGCATTCATTCTTTGAAACGAAAAGAAACAGTGTTTGATGTTTAATAACTTGGGTTTACTACATTTCATTTTTGCCTGGAGAGGATGTGTCACTCGTAACTTTAGCTTGTTTTGTTGGTTCTGTTGAAAACAGCAATATAGATAAGAAAGTTTTAAATTAGGAAAAAGCATTAATCCATTTTTTAATGCTTTAGAACCCAAATACAATAAATAAAGCATTTGTATTTTGATAAAGAAATTATAAAGTAAATGTGTAATTTTAGATAACACAATTTTTTCTGAAGGGAAAGATAGAATGGAAATGTATATTATTTGGTCCTAGTTCTAGTTGTTGATATCCATGGTTAAAAATGAAATTTCACACTCAAAGAACGCTTGCACGAGGCGTTGTAAGCCTAAATTAATAAACAGTTCAGTTAAACTTTAGTTTATTATAATCTATGTCTTTGCCAAAAAGTTTGCAACAAGCGTAATATATAGGCATTGAAAAAACAAAAATATAGTAGATTATTGTTTTTAATACTCCAAATTATTCTCATTGTTGGGCAAAATAATTTCATAGTTTGTTTACCTTAGAGAAGAAAAGAAAAAAAAACCCAAGTTTAATATTAAGTTTACAAAATACAAAGCAACTAAGACACGAAAATTTGAGCATCGGTCATGATTTTTTTCCCATTGGTATTTTGTGACTAATTTTTAAATATGTTTCTTTTGGCAGCTTTCTTAACGGTATCAGGTAATGCATTCCAGAGTTAACGTTTTGGGCCTTGAAAAGAAGTATTGTAAACTGTTTGATATTAGTTCGACATGCATGAGGTCGGTTAAAAGTAACAGAATGAAAATAGGAATTAATTCAAATGCAATAAAACAGGGTGCCGAGCGTTGCAGTTCCTGTAAATTTACCATGAAAACCAAAAGTGCCATCAATTACCGACTTATGATCAAATACCGTGTTCTTTTGCACGACTGTCTTCTTCATAGTCACCAAGAAATGCTGAAGATGTGAGTCGACCATCTTCAAACTGAATGATGTTGTCGAGAGGGAAAGGGAGAAATTATCCACAGTTGGATAAAACTCTAGCAGAGAACTATTTCACCAATAATATCACATACTAATACACATAAACATATACATACACGTACATGAACACGCAGACGTACACGTACTCATACACATATGCACACATACACATATAAATACACATACACGTACACTTACACATACATGAACACTTACACGTACACGAACACGTACTCATACACACACA
>JANRMR010251126.1:0-16134 GCA_025434825.1 Bergia sp. 'catenularis'
GCCTACTACTATATACTGTATACGAAATTTATTAAAGTTGAGTGAGATTTCAGAAGCCTGGTATTTTGACTCTCGAGCTTTTACGGTATCAGTAAAACTCAGAATAGCTTGCATTTAACTTAATTTAATTATTCACAATAGAAATGATAAACAAATTCTTGTCATTTTCTGCACTTGAAAAACAAACGAGACTCTCATCTTTATTTATACAGTAAAAATGAGACTGCGTGTTTGGCAAAAACTCAGTAGTGCAATGAAACAAAATCCAAAGCTGTCTTACTGTCTCATTTTTCATGTTTTTTTAGACTCACTACTCAAACGTTTTAATGGAGCCAAAATCAATTGTAGAATTGCAAACATATTAGGTATCCTACTGAGGATCAGTTACTGATTTGCCTTTTACTTCAGCAACTTTATAGTTTTAATTTACAATATAGACAGTCCTATCCGCCGAATGCCTCAATAAAACATTCGAAGACTGGCCAGTGTCACTTGTTCGCCTCATTAGATTTCCGTCATCATGTGATGGCTCACCGCAACGTTCCGATCAAGTAAAATTTAGTTTTAATTTCACTAACAAATCAATCCACTGTTCCTTACCGATGTTCCACCTCTACTGTCCTTTCATGATCAATCAGAGCTTTTGATCGGCTTCCATCCGTTTGGATTTTTTATTTTCATTCTTTCCTTTTGTACTTGCATCAATATTTTGCATTTCTTTGTCATCGGCAAATGTCGAAAACGTGTCTGCTCTCGTTTCACGTATGGAACCAATAAAAGCAGGATTTGGAATCTTCGAGCGGCACAAGATTTCCCATGTAGTGTCACGAAAACTCTGGATTCTGAAAGCATAGATGAACGGGTTCACACAGGAATTGCTGTACGATAGTAGCTTTGTGAAGAAAAAAGCGTGGAAAAAACCTTTAAAGGTCAGTGAACAGCACTGGCTTAGTTTTTCAAAAGACACGTAATTTACAATGCTGGCAAACATTATGAATGGAGACCACGTACAAAAGAAAACTATGGTCACTATGAGCAAAGTACAGGTGATAGCCTTGTTGTACTTGTGTTCTCGGCTGCTAACTTCACTTCTTTTTCTGATCAACCACAAGATACAGTAAGAGGCGATTGTAACAACAATTGGAATGACTGCAAGTGCAGTACGGACATCCAGACCTTCATCTCCACTTACAAGAGTTAGCGGCGACAATAGAGCCGCTGTTCCTCCGATGAGCCACGTCAGGGAGATTGCGAGTACGTAGTGCCATGGTTTTAGCATTCGATGTTTCAGTGGCCAACACACTGCAATGAGTCGTTCGATGGAGATGAACGTGATGGAGTACATCGATGTAATACCAGAAAGGACGTCAAAAAAGAAAAGAGCAGCATTCGTGTTGTCGCTTAGACTGGTCTTGTTATATTCAGATACCAAGACGGCAATCTGCATGGGAACTGAAATTGCGCCTACTGACAGATCGGTGACTGCCAGGTTGATCAGAATGAAGTGAAGTTTCTTCCATTGAAAGTTCGTTCTCACGAAGACAGCGATGGTGAGACTGTTACCAAGAATTGTTATGATTCCAATTACCACATAAGCGAAGCACCAAACCACGAGCTCGCCTTGGTGGTAGAACGATTTTGGTGCCGCAAATTTACTACCGTTTGTGTCTGAAGAATTCATCTTGTCCCTTGTGAAAAAGAAAATGTTTTTATTCCCTCTGTTTCCAGTTTTACTTTACCAACAGCATAGTCCGCTTTAAAAGGGATAAATCAGAGCTTTTTAGAGGGCTATTAGAGCTTAGTGGCTTTTGATTGGTAGTTATTGAAGGCCGTTCTGATATGCGGAACATTCAGTTCAAAGATAAGTCCTGTTTCAATCTCCATCTGTCTCCACAGTTTACACATAAAAGGAATACCGTACTGATATATTCCCTTTCCTGCGGAAATGATTTTCACAGCAGAAAGCAAACCTTTTCATATCTTATATTGATACCTCTGCTTCTAATCAAGTTCTATGGCCGAGAAACAATTCCGTTATCATATATATTGTCATTGAGATGTGCAAAGAAAGCTCTCATCTGGGCAGAGTGCATTTTAATAAAAGATATGTTACGGTGCTCCGATTTAAAATGAAATAATCCAGGTTCTTCTCCATGTTACTAAGAAATAACTACAATTTGAATGGCTCCCTACTAATTAAAGCAACGTTCAAGACATTTCTACTATATAAATGACTTAATCCGATTAGCGCTTCCCTGCGTTCCAGAAGAGAAAAGTGTTGCCGAAGGTAACTTTTGTTTCTCCTTTGTGAGTTAAATGCACATCATAACTTGTTGTGCTTTACGGGTGTCGTCCATCTGAATCTAATGTCAAGAGCTAAATGTAGTCAATAGATCACAAGGAGGGCAATACAAGAGATACAAGAATCTCCTCAAATCAACAGTCAAGGCCTGCAGCATTAGCACCACCGAGTGGGAAAAAGTGGCCACTGATCGTGTTGAATGGCGCAGACTTTGCCATAAACGTCTGAAGATGTTTGAAGAAAACAGAATGGAAGATAAGACGCAGAGCTGGCGCGAGCGCCACGAGGCCGCGCTTACTCAGACGCCACCAGGAGCTGACTTTGTCTCTCTAGAATGCGGGCGTCGATGCCGTTCCCAGATTGGACTTCATAGTCATCGAAGGCACCAACACTGACGATGACCAGGCTAGGTACACTGAAGAAGAGAGAACCGTCTGATGCGACGGCTCAGTCCATCAATGTCATGTCCAACGTAATCTTTAGAAAAACTGAAGAAAATAATAAAATAAAGTAAATGGGCCAGGAACTTTTATTTAGATTTATTTATTTTATGGCTTTATTCAGCGCGTTTGTTTCACGAATGATTAACAATCTTAACAGTGTATGGGATAGCCGTAAACTTTTCAGCAAGCGAAAACCTTTGTTGCTATTTTTGCGTGGTTAGTACCGAGGAATTTGCATATAGGTTGACAGATGTCAAGATCTAATATCGTGATGAGCACTTTGCTAAAAAATGATCCATATCCGTCCGTTTACACAAACACAGGAGAACGGCTTTTTCAAACACTTCTTCTCTGAGGAGCGTTTTTGAAAAGCTGCGTTTTCGATAATTGTCTTTACCGGATAGGTGTGGGCGAGAAACCAGTCCGTAAAGAAAACATTCCGTTTTGAAAGGGCAACGGATACGTGCATACTGGCCCTAAATCTGAGACCGCTAAAAGGAAGTAGCGAGGTGGTTATACTGGAAAACGGTAAGAGGAAAATACAACAGGTGCGATGCTTTTACTCATAATTTGAATTGAAGTTTGAATTTGTGCAATCAAATATGTTGTTTTGTATTATATATTTTCAATTAAAGCGAAGTGAGAAATCATGTCCCAGAAATAACATAAATCATTACCCTGCAATGATTCACTGTGCGGGCAGATACCTATCATCTCGGCTCTCAGGGAAAATCATAATGAAACTTTTATTTGAACCGTGGCCTTCATTCGAGAATAACGAGATACGTTTATTGAGAGATATACCAAACAACAAATCTACAAACAAAGAAAATATGTGCGCGCGGACACTTCTTTCAGGTACCAACCTAACTTGGCATACTAATTAATTAGGGTAACACCAAGTAAATAATATTTTAATTAACTTTATGTGACGTCATATGACGTCACGGATGTCATGTTGGATTTCATTGAATCCATCTTGGATTTATTGGAAAGTCCCAAAAATTGCAGGAAGCGGACAAAACATTGAAAACGTACACAAGTATTACTCTAATGCAAAAACGGCCAGAAAATTTTAAAAAAAAATAAAAGATTTTTTAGACTTGTCAATAAAAAAAAATGGTTGCCATTGCAACGGCTTAATTAAGGAGGACAAAAACGCCACGTCAAAAGATTCCCTTATAAATTGTAAGTTTTAGGAAAATCTACCAGTTATTACAGGGCCTGGCGAGTTCTGGGGGTTTGAATTTGGCGCGGGCTATGTCCTGCTCCCCTTATAGCTAGATTTAAGGCTTTTTAGATGAGACGGTGTAAGGCCATGAACTATTTTTTATGTACTTCAAAGAAACTTAAGGCAAATGCGTTCCCTTATCCTTTGTGCGATGTTAGCTCAATTGATAAGATCTCAGTCTGCTAACTTGAAGTCCCTGGTTCGATTCCCGGCTTGGCCATGGGTTTGAAAATTTAGGTGACCTTCTTTTGCCACAACATCCTTGGACCGGGACGTTAAGCCGTTGGTCCCCCAGATGGATGAAGAGCCACGCTGTGGAAATGCCGTCTGAGTAAACAACAACAACAACAAGTTTATTTTTCACCTCCAAAATTTTACTGTTACAGGCTTGATTCCAAAGGAAAGTAAGTTATCAAAAGTAAAGTTAAGGTCACCCGCAATAACCATAAGGGCTAATCTAGGCGGGTGACCACTAAATAAGAAAATTTTACACTGGAGATCAGGATTTGTTTAATGGCAAAATTCAGAGGACAAGGTCAGACAATACAACTTAGATAATGACATGTAGTACAAAAGTAAAAAGAGAAGTACTAAAATACAGGAAGAAAAAATATAAGTCATGGAGTACTTTGATAGAGAATGATCAAATGTGATTTCAACTTACGCTTAAAGGAGTGAACAGTGAGGCTACTTTTAAGGGATTCATCAATGGAATTCCACACCTTAGGGCCACAGAAGCTTATGTTAAATTTTCCATAGTTTGTTCGTGCATATGATAGAATGTAGGATGCCTTTGATGCTAATCGAGTGTTATACTGATGTCTAGTGTTTACAGGGACAAAAAACTCATTGAAATTATCAGGAAGATCACCTTTACTATACTGGTACATGAAAGAGGCAGTATGTGTAAAGACAATATCATAAAACATGAAGATTCAGTGATTTAAAAATTGGAGATGTATGGGCGTGGAAATCTGAAAAAGTTATATATCGAACAGCTTTTTTCTGCAGAGTGACTAAAGGCAAAGTATTACTTTTGTAAGTGTTACCCCAAATTTGCACTCCATAGCTTAGAAAAGGGAATATAATTGAATAGTAAACTTGGCAAAGAATCTGAGTTGGAACAGAGTGCCTAAGTTTGGAGAGAATGCCAATTCCTTTCGATTTTTTTTTTTTGTAAGTTCATGTAAGTGAGCCTTCCAGTTGAGGTGACGGTCCATTACAACACCTAAATATTTGATGTTATCATTGGATTCTATTGATTGATTATTTATTTTTAGATTTATTACATAATTTGATTTTTTCTGAGGGGGATGAAAAATAACAATTTTATTTGTCAGTGTTTAGTGATAATTTATTACAACACAGCCATTCATATACACTTTTCAGTTGTTTATTCAGCTTTGTTTCTAGGTCTTGTAGGCTTTTATGAGAAAGAAATAGGTTCGAGTCATTTGCAAATAGATGGAAACCAAGGTCTGGGGCAGAATTATGAAAATCATTTATGTATAGAAGAAACAAGAGAGGTCGCAAAACTGAGCCTTGGGGAATACCACAGGAGATAGAAACTTTATCAGAGGCAACACTTCCAATAGATACATACTACACTCTGTTGGAGAGATAAGATTTAAACCATTCTAGTACAATGCCTCTTACACCATAATTATTCAGATTTTCAAGTAGGATGGAATGATCAAAAGTGTCGAAGGCCTTTGAAAGATCTAAAAAAAGTCCACAGGAGTAATGCTTACTTTCTATTGCCTTTTGGATTTTGTCAGTAATTAGTAAGATAGCATGTGAAGTGGACTGATTTGTACGGAAACCAAATTGGCAATCAAACAATAACTCATGTTTCTCAAGGAAATCTATCAGCCTTATATACATCAATCTTTCAAGAATGTTGTGGAACACAGAAAGAAGCGATATGGGGCGGTAGTTAGAGATAACCTCTCTAGGACCTTTCTTAAAAGTAGGAATGACCCTTGCTAGTTTTAAGTTATCAGGCACAACACCTGTTTGAAAAGAACAGTTGAAAGGATATGCCAGTGGTCCAGATAATAGGGTTTTAAGAGTTTTAAGGAGCTTGGTTGGAATGTAAAAGGCCCAGCGGATTTAGAAGGATTCAATTTATCCATTTCTTCCTCAATTTCAGAAGGGATTATTGGAAGGAGCACAAAGCTATTGCAGATGCATTTATTCATGAATTTTTGAACTGGAATATCAACTAATGGAATAGCCTCAGCAAGACTAGAGCCAACGTTTGCAAAGTAATTATTAAATGTATTAGCAATGCATTTTGGATCAGACAGATTTAAGTTACCAATTTTAGTTAGTTTTGGGACAGATGCACTGGCTCCCCTGAAAGAAATCAGTTGTTTAATACCATTCCAAGTATCTTTTATATTGTTAGTATTGTTGAGAAATAGTTAACATAGTAATTTTTCTTGCTCAGATTGAGAAGATGTTTCAGTTTATTTCTGTAGAATTTATATTTTGAGAAACTATGCTGGCTTTTAGATTTTAAATATGATTTATATAGCTTGTTTTTTATGGCAATGGAAGTACTTAGGCCTTTGGTTACCCAGGACTTGGCTCTTACACGCACTTCTTTTCTAGAGAGCCTTTTGAGAGGAGCATATTTATCAATTAGTCCAGTAATTTTGTTGTGAAAGGATTCAAAGATAGAATTTACATCTGGAAGACAAGGCAAAACCTCTTCCCAATTAATGGCCCGCACCTCCTCCAGAAGCTCAACTTCATCAAAATTGGAATAGTCTCTTTTATAGATGACTGGATGATATGTAGTTTAAGAGAGTTTGTTAATTATAAGGAAATTTGGTAGATGATCGGTTAGGTCGGATAACAAGTTCCCACTGATTGTAGAATGCTCAATGGAATTAAAAAATATGACATCAATTAATGTAGCAGAATAATCAGTAATTCTTGTAGGTTTAATTATGTGTGGCTGAAAATAATAAGCCCCTAATGTATTTATAAATTCTTATGTAGGAGGATGTGATTGGAAATTGAACAAGTTGATATTCCAATCTCCCATCAGGGCACAAAATTTAGATTCCTTTGAAACTTTATCAACTGATGCTTTCATATAATTAGTGAAACTGTTAAGCTGACTATGAGGATGTCTATAAGCCACCGCGCATACTAGATTACGGAACTTACTGTGGACTTCTATCCATAAACATTCATACTCTTGAGTAGAAATGTTTAAATCATCCCTGAGGTGGAATTCAATATCATTCTTTATATAGAAGGCTACACCCCCAGCACTATGAAATGTGGGCTGTGAGATAAATTCATAACCTGGGATGGAGATATTACTTAATGGCTGCTTATTAAGCATAATTCTTGATTCAGTGATACCAGTAATGCTAAAGCTATGTGAAAGATCAAACAGGATTGTTATAAAATTGTCAAAATTTGCTTGTAGCCTACGAATGTTGCTATGCAAGATAGAAAAACTATTTTTAGCACTGAAGGTCTCCCTAATTTCTTGATTACTATGGAAATTATGAACTGAGTAGTAATCAAAATTAACTTCTGCCATTAGGTTAGACTCTGCATCAAAATCTATGAGATTAGGCACATTAGTAAGCCTAGAAGTAGATTCTAATCTTGGCAGAGCCTGAAGATAATTATTAGTAATCAAACGAGAACATAAATAACTTGTGTTGGAATTAAAAGTTAACCTGATTAAATTGTGATCATCTGAACATGAAAAAGGGAATAAATCCCATTGAAATATACTAGAACCAGCTATCTAGCACTGATAAATACTTATTGTGCCAGTTTCTCCAGGTCCTCGGTAGAACTAATAATCCGAGCTGGACTATCCTTGTTCTTCCTTAGGTAAATTTTGCCAGAGCTCGTCCAGATAAATTTGAAGCTGTAGTCCCTCCGAAATTTGAGATAGTCCTTGAAGAGTTCTTTATTTATTCGGCTTAGGCTCTCTGAGAGGTAAATATTGTTATCAGACAGCCAGGAGAGTCCAATATCCCTCGTGGTTTTGCCATGAAGATGCTTACGGCTTGAGTAAAACTTATCTTTTAGCTCTCTTCTGGTGAATTTCACGAGAACACGTGGGAACTGTATTGCTGCGTCAGTGCGGTCACGTCCAAACTTGATCATTGAGCTGTAGGACTGTCTGTTCTTAGTCTTTAAACGATGGATTGTTGAGATATCATTCCTGTCTAATTCCAATCCCATCAATTCACCAGCTTTCATTTCTAGTTCAGTAGTGTCTTCTCCTGGCTTCTCCGGTAGACCAGAAATTTCAACGCACTCACGTCTGGAGTATTGTTCCAGCTCATTTAATTCATCAGTAAGATCTTCCGTGACTTTGGACAGCCTGCCAACTTCCTTGTTTAGGAACTTATTCTCCTGTTGAACAGCACTATACTTTTTTTTAGGCTGGTAATTCGCTTGATAGCAGAGTCAAATTGAGCACTCACGTGGTCGACTGATTTTTGTAGGTTTTTCACAGTATGACGAATAAGCCGAAACTTTTCCTCTAACAACTCCTCGAGGACGGTCCTCAACCTCTCCTCAGTATTAGTAGTCATAACAATAAACGACGAGGCAATAACATATAGAATAAACGAACAAACAAGAACAAAATTCAACATAAAACACTCAATCTGGCGGAACTCGAAACATCGCTGCCATCTTGGACCCTGACGCATGCGCACTCCACTGCCATTATCATCATCATCATCATCATCATCATCATTATCTTTATTATTATTGGTAGCCATCGTGTAAGCAGCGGAGGACAGGTGTGATCTGCTTCTTGGGCTTGGTACAAGTAATAAGCATGGCTGCTGAGTTTTGTAGGCGTTGTTCTTTGGTCATTTATGATTCAGAAACGAAATGTATATAAAAATTAGTCAGTTATATTACCTAATGTCAGTGATTCGGGCAATGTCGTCGAAGCTCATATAGTTGATTTCACGAATGTCTTTGCGTGGTGCAGCAAGTAAATTGAAGTGTGCCAGGTCATTTTTGTTAACTTAAATGTAACAAATCGTTTGATACTTCCAAAGTAAGCTTCATCACAGCAGAAGCTAGTTGGTTCAGCGATGTTGTTCTGTCTTCAGCATTCATCCCGGCAATTATATCAAAAAAAGATTGCAATTGTTACCACCACAAGGCAACATGTTTGCGTTCGTTTCCTTCGAACCAGTGAAGTTCAGTTTTTCCAACGTAGAGCAGCGCAAGTTCTCCAACACTGCGGAACCAAAACTCTCTTTCCTCAAAGCGTAAATGAGGATAAGGGGCTCGCACAGGAGTTACTGAACCGGCTGAAGCAGCTTTGTCAAGTATAAGACGAGGAACAAATTCTTTGTTGTCAGTAAACAGAAGTAGCTCAGATGTTGAAAGGTTGCATATCCAACAGTGCTAGTCAGTGTTATGAACGGAGACCACGTACAAAAATAATAACAGTCACAGTAAACAAAGTACAGACTATAGTCCTATTGCGCTTATCGTCCCAGATTTTAGTTTCGGTTTCCGTTCTGATAAACCACAAGAGGCAGTGATCAGCGATGGAAACAACAACCGGGGTGACTGCAAATACGATGCGGACATTCAGACCTACCGTTCGAATTCACGGTCCGAGAGATCGTGATGTGATACTAAGGCCACTGTTCCACCAGTGAGCCACGTCAAGGAGATAGCTAGTGCATAGTATCATACTTTTAGATTTAGATGTTTTAGTGGCCAACACATCGCGAGTGGCCTTTCAACGGAGATGAAAACGATTGAATACATTGATGTAATCCAAAGGGGATAATCGTGATCAGAATGTAGTGCAATTTTATCCGTTGAAAGTTCCTTCTCACGAAGACTGCAATGGTGAGAGTGCTACCGAGGGTTGTGTTGGTTCCAGTGACTGCATACGCCAAGCACCAAATTGCGGTTTCCCCTTCTGAACCTGTGTTGGTTTAGTTTGGTACCGCCTTTTGACTATTGGTGGTGTTTGAAGAATTCATCCTGTTAAAATGTCTTCTGATATTGTTATTAATGGAGTTCAGTTGATAGTATTCGTAATTTTTTTTCCTAGCTCGGTATGTTTTGTAGTTTGAACAAGTACATAACTCTTTTTCATACAGGTATAAAACAAGTAGCAGTTGTTCCTCCGTCTCTGCCCCAAAGCTTCCCCTTAAGTAATTCTTCAACCGCGGCAAGTCGCTTTAAAGTAGAAATATAGATGATTTTTTAATTTTAAAGCTTGCTCATGGTTAGTTAGAATTCAAGAGACAAAAATGAAAAAAAGTCATTTATGCCGCTTTTCTGAAAAATGGATCATTCAACTCAAAGCTGTCAGTGACTAAACTGATTTCCTTTTCTTTCAAATACTACACAATCATACCAGAAGTGCTGACGTAATAAATAACTCCTTAATAATTTATTCCAAGCACAACGGAAAGTCTTCAAGACTCTTTCTTCAGCTTTTACTTGTAAAGGCAAAGTTCCTGTAATAAAATAGGTCAGCAATGTTGTTATTAGTTAGTAAGCTTGTAAGAGTAGTTTTACACTAAAATCAAAATGTTAGTTTACTCATTTTTTTAAACTTTAGTTTAATGTTCTTCTTTAATGTCATCTGTAACCACCCCTCCGGTGGAAGCTGCCGATAAAAGCACACGATATTTTTAAGTAAAGCAAGGAGAATGTTTACCAACATTTATGCTAGATAGTTTTATACCCATCATTTGGGTCAACGTCCTTTTGACTTTGTTTCCGGTATCGGTAAGATGTAAATTTAAACACGATTGGTATATATAAAACATGTTTCTATTTCAATGAATCTTTAGAAACCCACCAACCGCTTTCTTCTTCAACCATGTCTTTTGTCAGTTAAATAGCTGTGTCTTCTGTGACTGGGCGTGGATTCCTTTTCTATTAGTGGTGTCTCAGGAAACAAATACCGGAGATCTTAATTTAGCTTTGATATTAGCGTGAACTTATCAAATACAGTTTTTTCCAGACTCAAACAAATTGAAAATAAGAAATGTTTTCTAAAAATTATAAATTTGCTGTTATCCCCTCGCTCCGTGATTCTTCAATGCATGCGTTTTTACAAGAAATAGTCAATTTTGGCTGAGCCTCATAGTTCTTGATTTTTTTCCATTATTTGAGCCTCAATTATTCTTAAATTGTTCTTGTACAAACACATAAACTCACGGAAGAGCCTTCGTAAAATGGAGACACTTTATTAAATGATCAGTGAGAGATTGCTCTCGCAGATGTTGCGAAGTGAAAGAGTGCTATGTGTGACTTTGCTTTCAACACGAATGAACGAGAAAGCTGGATACTGCGCTAGGTCTCTTACTGTGAAAACAGTGCAATATATGGTGTTGTACCCCAGCATCTTCGCTTGTTTGTAGAGGAATCGTGAAATTTGATGTCCTACGAACATGAACAATTTTTCATTCACGTTGGAATCTGAGCTTCGATTAATATTAAGGTGTTCTTGTTTTTTTGGGCAAGCAAACTTAGATCTCGCTGTTCTCATAAATTTACTCTAAAAAAGCGTTTACAGCAGAAAACCAGAGAAGAATTAGTTTAAATATAAATATATTTACATATTTTCCTTTTTGACTACAAAATACATGGTCTTAAACTACAGTCTAACCAATTAATCTATTACTGATCAAAGAAATATCAGTAAAACTCAGACTAGCTTGCATTTAACTTAATTTAATTATTCACAATAGAAATGATAAACAAATTTCTTTCATTTCCAGCACTTGAAAAACAAACGAGTGTCTTACTTTATTTATACAGCAAAAATGAGCCTGTTCTTAGGCAAAAACAACGTAGCGAAATGAAACAAAAACCAAAGCTGTCTTATTGTTGCGTTTTTCATGTTTCTTTAGACTCACCACTCAAACGTTTTTAATGGAGCCAAAACCAATTGTAGAATTGCAAATATATTAGGTATCCTACTGATGATCAGCTACTGATTTGCCTTTTATTTCAGCAACCTTAAAGCTATATGTATAGTTTTAATTTGCAATACATATAGTCCTATCCGCCGAGTACCTTAGTAAGACATTCGCAAATAGACTCCCAAAATAACTATAGTTAAATGATAAGCTTGGCCGTTAAGTTACTAGAACAATAAAACAGTGAAATCATAGACAAAATTGTAGTTCTCGCTTACTTGTATTTAATATAAGTGTAAGCAAATTGTAGCGGCACGTCAATATTACTAAAATTTTATAGCAGGTGTTTTCCGTTTAATATCAAGTGAATTTATTTTTGCTAAGTGTTTCTTCTTCCTGTTTGAAAGCGCAGAGCCTGAATAGAATACTGGCCAGTGTCATTTGTTTGCCTCTTTAGTTTAAAGTTATCATGTGATGGCTCACCGCAACGTTTCGATCAAGTGATTTTAGTTTTAATCTCACTAACAAATCAATCCACCGTTCCATCTCGATGTTCCACCTCTACTGCCCTTTCATGATCAATCAGAGCTTCTGATCGGCTGCCATCCGTTTGGATTTTCTATTTTCATTTTCTCCGTTTGTACTTCCATCGATACTTTGCATTTCTTTGTCGGCGGCATATGTCGAAGACGTGTTTGCTCTCGATTCACGTATCGAACCAATAAAAGCAGGTTTTGGAATCGTCGAGCTGCACAAGATATCTCATGCAGTGTCACGAAAACTCTGGATTCTGAAAGCATATAGATGAACGGGTTCACACAGGAATTGCTGTACTGTAGTAGCTTGTCAAGAATAAGGCGAGGAGGAAACCTTTCAAGGTCAGTGAACAGCACTGGCTTAGATGTTGAAAAGACACGTAACCTACAATGCTGGTGACCATTATGAATGGAGACCACGTACAAAAGAAAACTATGGTCACGATGAGCAACGTACAGGTGATAGCCTTGTTGTATTTGTGTTCTCGGCTGCTAACTTCACTTCGTTTTCTGATCAACCACAAGATACAGTAAGAGGCGATTGTAACAACAATTGGAATGACTGCAATTACAGTACGGACATTCAGACCTTCATCTCCACTTACACGACCCGGAAGAATTCGCGGCGACACAAGAGCCACTGTTCCGCCAATGAGCCACGTCAGGGAGATCGCGAGTACGTAGTGCCATAGTTTTAGCATTCGGTGTTTCAGAGGCCAACACACTGCAATAAGTCGTTCGATGGAGATGAACGCGATGGAGTACATCGAGGTGAGACCAGAGAGGACGTCAAAAAAGAAATGAGCAGCGTACGTGTTGTCGCCCAGACTAGTCTTTTTATATTCAGATACCAAGGCAGCAATCTGCATAGGAACTGAAATTGCGCCTACTGTCAGATCAGTGACTGTCAGGTTAATCAGAATGAAGTGAAGTTTCTTTCGTTGAAAGTTCTTTCTCATGAAGACGGCGATGGTGAGACTGTTACCAAGGATTGTTGTGATTCCAATTACCGCATAAGCGAAGCACCAAACCACGAGCTCGCCTTGGTGGTAGGACGAATTTGGTGCCGCGATTTTACTACTGTTTGTGTCCGAAGAACTCATCTTGTTTCTTAATTATAAAATAGGATAAAGAAATGGTTGTGTTCTCTGTTTTCTAGTTTACCAAAAAAGACTTTTTTCAGCACAGCAGAACAACCTGCAATTTCTACACGCTATAGCCAAAAAATGAATTTCCTTCTTTTCTGTCCCTCAGCTACTTCAAACCTAATATATAACAGAATAGTCCGCTTTAAAAGGGATAAATAAGGTGGGGCTTTTAGAGCTAAGTGGCTGGCTTTTGATTGGTAGTTATTGAGAACCCTAAGGAAACAGTAAATTGTTTGAGCGTCGTTCTGACAAGCGGAACATTTAGCTCAAAGAACGTCCTGTTTAATTCTTCACCTGCGTCCACAATTTACACATAAAAATGGAGTACTTTGCTGATAAATTCCCTTTCCTGCACAAAAATATTTTCACAGCGGAGAGCAAACCTTTTATATCTTTTATTACCACGTCTGTTTCTAATCAAGTTCTTTGGCCAAGAAGGCATTTCCGTTATCACGTATATTGTCATTGAGATGTGCAAAGGAAGCGGTCATCCGGGTTAAGTGCATTTTCAATGAAAATTTAATGTTATTATTTCTTTCAAAAATTTTTTCAATGTACTTCCTGTATTTTCTTTGTAAAATTCACCTGTTGGAGGCTGCAAGCCAGTAAAAATAATACAACACAAGCGCTAATTACGGCGAGGGTCTCCTTAGGCTTTGGGAATGTATTTGATATGCCAATATCGGTGTACTTGAAAAACCTAACTTGCTCCCAATATTTGCCGGGTTGCACAAATTATGGTGCACGAGTTAACTGATCACTTTTGAATTTCGGAGATATCATTTTCACGGCAGAACTCCGATTTAACAGGAAATAATGTAGGTTTCTTTCCACCGTGTTGGTATAGAATAATTAAAATGTCGATGGCTCTCTGCTAAAGCAACGTAAGAGACATTTCTACTGTAAAAGTTAATCAATCCAATAAGCCCTTCCCTCCATTCCAGAAGAGAAAAGAGTTGTCGGAGGTTCCTTTTGTTTCTGACTTGAGGGGTGAATTATACTATGGTAATAAACCAATATATGTGAATTTTAAAAGTCGAAATGACCGTTAGTGTATTTAACAGAAAGTCACAACTGAAAGTAACTAACAATTCGACCTATTTTGATATGGAACTATTAAACTGTGAAAAATACTTATCATTTTTGTTTATTTCACACTGTTGGAAAATGGCCGCTGAATGATCAACCACATGTAAAGATATATCTCTCGTAAAAGCATAATTGTCAATTATAGCTCATGCAGAACTAGTTACGAACTTGTTCTTGTTACTTAAAATTGCTCAGTTGAAGTATGGCTAAAATATCTTACGAAACAGAAAAAAACCCTGGAATATTAGCCTTTAAAAACACATAATTTCACTAGCTGATATTGTAACTTGATAATTTTGAACAAATATCTCGGGTAGTTTCCCTTTTTAGTTGAAATTAAAAACAAGTTTTAGGCATGCGCACTGGTGATTTATATGGACTGTCACAGAACTGACCGAGCCAGATGACGCTCTCTTTAATTATTACGGTGGTTGACGTCCCGTGTCTCACCAAACCTTTTTGCTTCCAGGAACCAAAACAAGTTGAACTGTTTTCTGCCCCTTTCAAAAATTAATCTGAAAACGAATAAACAATAATTGCGCCACCACTAGAATTATAACTCTTGACAATTTGAATATTTTTATTTATGTAAATATATACCGGTTAGTGGATGAAGTCGAAAATTATGATAGCTGAAATGCTGAAAAGGCTGTATTTGCAGGCTTTACAAGGATTTTTGTATCCGCCATCGGAAAGTGTTAGCGAAACTGGTCTTACAACCTCTCTTGACCATTCTTATCTCCAAATACGTCAGCAGGAACTTCGAGTTTAAATTAACATCTCAAAACAAATCCGGTTTCTTTCGTTAGCTTGAATATGTTTAAACACTGCCAATAATCTTGATATTTCTTTTATGAAATCTAAATTCGATCAACCCTGCCCTTTCCTCCGTTCAGTTGTTCCAGAAGAGGATATTGTTTGCACAGTTTCCGTTCCCTTCCAATATAAGGCGTTATTATATTAAGGTAATCGTGTGTGAACTGACTTGAAAGAGCACCTACATAATAAACATACATAACACGAAAGCCACTGACCACCTACCTAACAAATGTCCTTGATTGGAATTAAACTTTGAAAATCCCACCAAGTGTCGGAAAACGGTTTTGGACTAAATGATCAATTGAACGTCACTGATATCTCCCGTCAAATGACAATTCATTATTAAAAATTTTTAAGAGCTACAAAATGTCTCTTGCCATATTACGACATCTTTTTGGCAGAACGCCGAATGTTTGAGCTGACACGGAACCAGGACACAAAACGTTATATTCTGCACGATTTGAACTAAAGCCAAGTAAAAAAAAAATGGTTAGCTTCCTTTTTTCAGAAATTTTATGGTCGGGAGGGAGGTTTTTTATTTTTTTTTGACTCGGAAGTTTTGTTTATTTTTCGTCTTTATCATGGGCATGGACGGAAAAAGCGAGATGAGTTTAATGGTATTTACTATAGTTTGTTTGAAGACTACAAAATTCTATCGGATT
>JANRMR010251237.1:0-16133 GCA_025434825.1 Bergia sp. 'catenularis'
GGGAGAAAATATATTTTTCATATTGGCTCCGTGGCTGCGCCACTCCGCCAATATGTAATATATTTTCTCCCAACTAGTCGGCAATATAATGTGGAATCACCGGCTCAGAATCTCAATTAGTTTATAGTATTGCCGTTTTTCTTATATTGCAGTCGCGAATGGTAATTTCTCCATCTCCCTGAAGTTATATAAAGACAGTCAGTACCAGTCATTCTATACAAGACAGGATTTTCCTGTCCAAGTCAATATACGGGAACGCTTGTACCTGCAGTTGGCAGTCCAGTCAAACGCCCCAAATCTTGCTGTCTTTATTGACCGTTGCCTAGCAACTCCAGGAGCTGTTGACGACACTCCACAATATCTGTTTTTAGATAAAGGGTAAGATAAAGCAAAAGCAAGCATTCATGCACGTAAATCTAAATTCCATATCTGTATCAATTTGATATAAAAACTTTCAATAGATTTCTAGCTCTGCTTTCTATCAAATGGCGAGTGATCCATTACGGGTTGAAGCTGAATAATGAATGGACAAAGGGCTTAAATTTTGAAAAATGATTAATAAATGGAGTTTGAAAAACCCGAAAAAATGAATAACGTAGTCAAACCAAACGGAAACAATTATTAAATTAATAATGGATTAATGAATAACACTTTTCTTTTTTTTGTTTATGAATAATGAATAACTAACGCCCAATTATTCAGCTTCTACCCCCGAGATTTATAAAGAAATTGTTCATTATGATTATGATCGTTATCAGCAGCAGCACCACAAGTACAGCTATCATCGTCATCATCACCATCACCATCGTCATTGCGATCGTCACAATCATCATCTTCGTTGTCATTGTCATCATCGTCATTGTCATCTTCATCGTCATCATTGTTATCGTAACTATCACCATCATCATCGTCGTCGTCATTGTCATCATCTTCTTCATCATCATCATCATCGTCATTTTCATCATCATCACCATCGTTTTTGTCATCATCACCTTCGTCATCATCACCATCGTCTTCGTTTTCGTCATTTTCATTATTGTTATTGTTATTGTTTTTCGTGTCCAATCCATATTTGTGTTGTTATATTGTAAGAAATAAATAAAAGCTAACAAACTCCAGTTAGGCTTAAAGCTCAATAAACTGTTTTTGAACTATGAAACTTAGCTAGAATATCTCACGAAATATTCCAACGTTTATACCTTTACAGGTGCAAGAAAGATAGCACTATTCAGTACACGTACAATAAAAATAAAATTCAGCGATTCAGTATTGAGGCTTTCCGCTTCTTCGCAAATCACAACAAAGTGTTTATCCACTGTTTTGTGGAAGTGTGTCTGGCATCAGACAACAGTTCACGGTGTGCGCTGGGATGCCAGGGGGGTCAGAGAAGACGAAGGAGGAGCTCTATAGAAGAACATTCTGTCAAAAATGATCAACCCCTCAAACTCGGACCGTTTGTGATAGAACGGGAGAAAGACGCGACGGTAAACACCATTCCCAGAACTCCAAAACTAGACTCAAAACAAGGTTGGTTACATGCTCTTTATGTACACAGGGGTGTAGCCAGGAACTGTCAGAAGGGGGCTTCCAATAAGGGATAGGGTGGGGTTCTCGGGGATCTGATTAAGGGTATTTCTCATTAGTTGCATCAAGTTGAAGACGGAAGGGGGATTCCGGGCACCCAGTAACCCTCTCCTGGGTACTATAACCAGGTGATCACCCGTTTATCACATGTTCCAAGATGGAAGGATTCCGGGCACCAAGGAACCCTCCCCTGGTTACTTACCCAATACAACACACCAGGATCACGTGTTCGTCACGTGTTCCAAGTTAGTAGGCCAGTTAGCGCGTTTTGGCTTGTCACACCATATGACACCGTTTCAGAATACGAACGAGTAAAATAAAACGAGTTTACAGTTCCTCCAGGGGCGGATTTAAGGGAGGGTCCCAGGGGGCCCGGCTCCCCCTTTCCTCGCTAATTCTGCAAACATTTTATAAGAAAAGCAAAGGATTAAAAATACCCCTTTTGGACCACAGATACCATTTAGGGCCGCCCTTTCCAGAATTTTGAGTACTGGCTCCCGCTTTCTAATATTTCTGGATCCGTCCCTGAGCAAGTGAAACTATCACAGAAGCTGCTCTGGGACAATAACCATAAACGCACTAACAAAATAGCTTCTACTAAGTCATCTAGATCTTCGCACGGTTGACAATTTCATCAGCCGTAGAAGTTTTCAATACGTTTATATCTATTTTAAAATGGCTTCTATTTCGTAATTTTTTTACGCTCCCGAAGTTTTATTGTCTAGCCATACTCATCAAGCAAGTGTTCTTGGGCCGTAGGAAGTATTTTTTGAGTTGGCAAGGCTCATTTTTTATGGGGGAGGAGGATGTGTGTGTGTTAGGGGGAGGGTTAAAGAACTGAATAAGGCAAAATAGGGTTTTGAAAATAAAATATTTTGTTTCATACGTGCTCAAAGATTGGGGACCCGGGTCTTCATTTTTTCATTCGTGCAGAAAGTTGAGGAGGTGTGCAATATTATCTATCAAGATTAGAGTTCATGTGACTGAATGATTTATATCTTTGTTACATTCATGGTAAGTTTATTTGTTTAAAGCGATCTTTTACGCTATTGAGGGTATCGACTAACACTTTTTCATACTCATCTTTATGTTGTTGTTTTTTTCGCAGAGAAACCAGCGAAAAACCGAAATCCAGTGTTGGTCTCAATTCTTACTGTTGGAGCAATCGCTGTTTTCTTTGCCTTGATTGTGGTAATCGTTTATGGCATAAGAACTGTGCGTCTGGAAAAAAAAACCACAAACAGGGAACAAATGACAATTTTTCGATACTGTAAATGCCCTGACGGCCTTGTTGCTTGAAAGGACAGCAAATGAACTTCATCATAGAAAGATTTACATTTAGTTTTGAATCAAATGGCAGTTTTAATCCACTCTGCTATTGTTTTTTAAAGCCGCAAACTTAAGTTGAGTTTAGATTTTTCAGCCATATCTTTTATCATAATTTTTTCTTTTTATGTCGAACACTTTCTTTTCGAAATATAAAGTAATTCTCTTCATACCCAGAAATTTGTCTTGTATAGACTTTATTACCGGGAACAAATAATTAGGACCGTCAGTTTTATTTTATACACAACAAATTATTTCAAACCATTTTATTAGCCTTGATATTTATACTATAAACGAGACGCACAAGTGAAGGAAAGATTGAAGCTTTATTTTGCCACTGCTTTTATGCTGAGGGATTTTAGATGCATATTGGTGATGGTGCGTTTTAGTGACGTCATTGCCTTCCACGAAGAAACGTGTCCACTACTGAGAAAAGAGAGACGCAAATATTTCTACTATTCTCCATACAGAGATTGACAGCGTATGAAACAATATTGTGACACTTTTCTTGATATCTCGTTGACAATAAATGTTTTACCATCCTGTTTTCATTACCTTGAACACGTTGGAATTGATGACGTCGCCAGCTGCAGCTGACTGAACTTTGTGCATCAGAAATCTATAATGCATAACGGAGCTTTCATTTGTCGAAGCAATGATTTAATTTACTTCAAGGGATCGTTAAAAAGGCAAGATATTAACGAAAATTAACTGGGAACATGCAAAACATTGCAAGTCAGATTAAAACTGAGATGCTAGTGTACTAGTAACAAAAATAGACTCGCTTCAATCCATCTTCATTTATAAACAGTCCTGGCATTAACTAATTTTTAATAAATGCCAAACAGATTTGCAAGTCACTGCAGTTCATCATAAGTTTTTCCTTCAAACTCTGCGTCTGAATGACTTGCACTGGTTTTGTTACTGAGACAAATCAATTCACAGAACTTTGCATTCATTTGCGTCCAAACTTAAACTCACTCAAAGCAGATGCAAGTCAACGCACCTCCATTACGGTTGAGTTAAACATAAACTCACAAATTTTTGTGGATGGACACGCATCGCCTCCTGCTGGGATCTGTCCCTCCAAGATTTAGTTAAAAAGTGTACAAAGATTGTCTCGCGCTTGACAATATCATTTGTATAATATTTTAATAATAATATTTTATCTACTTACGTTTACAATAAGTGAAGTATATAAATTAGAATAAAACATTCCAAACGGTCAACAACACTTGGTCAAATTTCCTTCATTATGCGCATGTGCTTTGATTAACATTCCCAAAGCACAAATACTACTTATTATAACTAATTACACTAAGGAGACTTCCACCTGTTTCCAAATTTTCTTTGTCACTAAAATTTAGGGATATCTTTCTCATTTATCATGACGGATTATTGTCAGTTTTCGCTGGATGGCTTAGTTTATCAACTATCGTTCTCCAAAATGATTATTTCCATATGCCCCAAACACCCTGGTTTTAGCCTTCAACTGTTTTTAACGAAAGAGCGATGTCGGTGACCCTCGTTCATTATTGTGTCGAGATTGTTTGCACAACAAGGAGAAAATTGGAGGAACGTGTGAAAATCTAGGTGCCACCTTAATTCTTTTTAAATCAAGGTAGGGTTTTTTTAGATATATTTTGCAGGACACTATTTCAGCGAATACAGCAGCGCAAGTATCGGCGGTGGGGAGCGCTTTTCTGGAAGGTAGATTTTCCATCATTTGATTCCATTGTTTACTCTATTCCGATCCTTTTCCTGTGTAGTCCATTCCAATCTTGGACCAGTCTTTGAAACAAACTGGATCAAATGTGACGCATGAGGAGCTTAGGCTAGTTCAGGAATTCCCAGCAGGATTCATTTGCGGTTGCTAAACCACTTGCTGGTTTCTTGCTGGGAGAGAACATTGAAGGTGTTAATTACATGAACTTCTGATGACAAAATGTCAAATGCTGACATACAACAAACATCTCATGAAAAACAAAAGGATAAACCTATTTTCGAGAACTAAAGTTAGGCGATTCACCCGCTGGACGTTGTTATTAGTTGGCCGTTTACACAACAAAAACGTTTTTAAACTGCTTGAAAGCGGTTGCAACTCGAACATGAATTTGCAGTCGGCTGACCATTTGGTCATCAACAGTAGTCGGTAAACTAAATAATGTTGGTTTTAAAAAAAGATAAATAAATGTGTAAGTATATTTTTGTGTTCAGTATATAAATATATATTATATATATCGGTTTTATTATGAGAGCTGCCCTGCGATATATATATTTTTAATTTATTGATGACGTTTACAGTTGTCTGCCCCAGATCCCAACCCCACTCTGACAGCAGTAATGATACATGTACGATCTGTACATTTTCAAAAAGCAAAAGGTGTTTTGGGCCTCATCGTATTTTAAAATTAATAGTTAAAAAGTCACTAAATTAGTAATGCTTTATTTGAGCGCCAAGTTTAATTTAATGACTTGGACTTTGTGTCTTATTTTACGCGCGATCATCATGGAGGTCGATCGACCTTCACTCGATCATCAGCGGATTTGGTCGCTTTCCAGAGTTACGAGCCATACTCTGGATTCTAAAAAGAATTGGTATGTCGTTACCAAACGTCTGTGTGGCATCAGGCCGGCTGAGTTCGCCAAGAATGATATTTTTCGTCGTTTTCCTGGTGAGTTACAGTCTGTGGCTCCCAAAGATCTCCAACCCGCCACGGATGGCTGCGACTTCAACAAACAGCCTAGCCATTTGTATGTCGCTTCTTCCTTCGGGCTCTGTGCTGGGTTACTTCGTCAGCGAGAGATTCCTGCAGATGGGTTTTTACGTTCTCGGAACTTTGAATCTGTAATGAAGACGATCAACCAAACTGCCCTGGATTGCGATTCGACAATCAAGAAAGGCGGGAAAATTCAGACCGAAGAAATGCCAAATCTAAAGTCAAGAATAGCAGAGCTAGAAGCTGAGATGAAGAAGCTAGAACGCAACAATGAAAGCCTGGAATCTTTGCTACCTTTTCCGTCTCCTTTGGCAGCATCTTCACCAGTGATGCGCTCGAGCAGTTGCAGCGAAAACACCGACAGTGACAGTAGCAGCACCAGCTTTATTGAAGAGACATTGCACAGTTCCGTGGGGCATATAACGAAAAAAAGAAGGGTTGCTTGCCAGTGCAAGAAAGTTTGTGGGGCTCTAGATGGTGTATGCGAGAAATACCATGAAACCTTGGCCTGTGTCTTGGGCAACAGCTTTATATACTGTGATGAAGAGCAGAAAACTAAGGTCTCAGAAACCGTCTCACAAATTATAGATGTAGTAGTAGAAGTTAAAGGAACAAAAAAAGGACTAGCAGAGCTTCTCCTGCCTGAGACCTACGAACGCATATTGCAAAGTATGCGAGTGCCGGACTGGGTCCTCCTGTTTTTCAAACTTCAAGCAAGACTACCAGATGATGCATGGCAAACTTTGCTCAATCTCACTCAGCTTGGGAGAAGTGGGGTATGTATGCATATATGCTTATTCAAATTTTCAACCGTTTAATTGTGGAAATTGGGGGCTTCTAATGCACTAGTCAATGTAACCCCCCCCCTTCCCTTTGTCTGAAATCAATCGAGATCAGTTCTAAATAGTGTTACGGTATTGTTTCCTTAGTTACACTGTATTTTCCACGACTTTCACACTTTCTTGGCCTTTGTACTCTGATTTTTGTTTCACTTTAAAAAAATGATTTAATTTGTTTCTTCTTTAAAAAGTTAAAACAATCACAACAGCATGTTTATTGGTAGGTAAAATGTGATATCAATGAATGTAAATTTTACTGAGCAAATCCACACTAAGAGAAGAATTTGATTCGTTTCGACAGTCTAAACTTCCTATCCAAGTGGCTGGACTTTTGTGCACAGGGATCAATTCAGAGGCTCCCAGGTTCCTATTTGAACTGCTCTTGACTGTGTGTAGCCTTGTTTCACTTGACAATTTCTGCTTGGACAGCATGCAGTAAAATTATTAATAGTGCCTTGGGTATTAATGCATAACCACTTATTTTTTACATACAGCGTTGTAGTGATACGGGAGTGCTCTTGACAAAGAATGAGATACGGGCAGTCAAGAAGCTAGTGTTTAAAGTTGTAAGGAAGACAATGTCCATCCAGAAAATGAAAACACAGTTCCATGCATGTGGTGTAGACCTGGCATCTGTGTTAGTCTGGGCAATCAGGGAGCAGCGTCTACACTCAGCAGATTCTGAATCCATGGAGTTCAACATCAAACTTGATGGTCGTCCACTGGGAGGTATTGTATGGTACTCTATGTATGTGTAGGAACAACTAGAAGTAGCTATCAATTTAGAAATTATTTCAAACCCATCAATAAGTGCACAAATACATGTAAGTAAATGTCAGACCTTCATCATGACAAAAAATCTTTTGTAACCCCCAGACAATCAAGGTACATGTATTTTTCATAATAAATTAACCCAAGGGAGGGTAAATTGTACCCCTCCCCTGTAGATTTTCCATACAGTTACACTGAAATTGTTGAGCTTTGGCATACATTTTAGCAAATTACTTTCAATAATAAAAATCAAGTTTTAATAACTGTTATGTGGACAACAGTCATTTCAAAACAAAATACAGTATGCCATCTTGGATTTTGGGAAAATATTTTTTAGCAATGTTGTAGTAAATTTTCTCGAAATAAGCAAAAAAATGTATTTACAGTCCCAAATAAGAAAGCAATCAAGAATAATTACAGTAGAACAATTTTGTCAAAAAGTTTCAATCTTATTGTGCATACTTAATTTGCATAAATTGTGAGTGATGACATCATCCAGTTAACAGCAAAAGATTTGTTCATAATCCGACTACGGGCACTACAAATTTAATTTTGATTGCATTAAAGTTTCAAGTTTTAGCTCAGAAAATCTTAGGGGGAGGAGAGGTTCAATTCAGCATCTCCCCCCTTATACATTTGAGGGTTAATTAATACTACTGTATCTAGCAATACTGAACCTGTTGTCTTTATTAATATATCTTATTTGAAAGCTTGTTTGGAATTGTGTTAACTTCATCATCAACAGGGAAAAATCAAGTTGCCATCGGCCTGGTTCCAATCGACTTTCAAAACAAAAGTTCAGAGAGTGCCAATTCTGTGTACCCTGTGGCCATTGCCAATTGTAAAGAAACCAGGTAAGTTTCAAACATTGAATGCACATGTAAAGAGGTACACTAAAAGTACCCTTGGTTTTTTTGAAACCAAGCAGTACATTTTTCATATTCTTAGAAAGTTGTATACTTGGTAATATAATTTAAAAGAGATTTAGAATTAGCTGGGTTTTTTTTTCTATTCTAAAAGGATACTTTCAAATTGGATATTTTTATTAAAAATTTGTAGAAAGAAAATGGTAACAGCACATGTACAAGTAGCTACTTTACAGATCTATGGGTAGTATCACTGATAGTATTCAAACTGGGGATATTCTTAGTTCCAGTTATGATCATATTGGTGCTGAGTTCAAACTTTCATCTCCTAGGGAACAACTTGTCCAGCTCATTTCAAATTTGAATAAGGAAAAGGCGCATATCAAGAAGCATGGTATAACTGTAGATGGCAAAAAGTACCAGGTCAAGTTTACAGGTACATGTATGAAGTGGATGTTTGTACATGTACACAGTGTATGACTACCATAAGTGTTTTCGTGATATCAGCTATCAATGCGATACTCTTACTGTATGTACAGTGATTCCTTCAATACTGATAACAGAACAAATATGGTATGTGGGCAGAAAGCTGATGTAGGAAAGTGCAATATTACCATAAACAATTGAGTTAATTATAAATCTTAGCTTAATGAAAATGTTGATGAAATACTTCAATCTATATCTGAATGTATAATACAGGTGTGCTATCAATACTTTTCTGGTTTTTTTGTAGTTACTCTTGATTACAAAGCACTGCTGCTTTTGTTGAAGAAAAAAGGGCATGATGAAAACTTCATTCTTGGTGGCAAGGGGTTGGATCAATTCTGTGCCTATTGTGATGCCATAAGGGTGAGCAGAAGATGTTTTGTATTAGCTCATTGTTTAATATCAGTGGTTTTATAAGTCTGTTTAATGTGTGAAACCTCTCAAGCTATTGTGAGCCCATTTTTGGGTTATTTGATTTAGTTCTCAAGAGTTCCATCCCCCGTGAAAATCACCTCTGATGACTGTGGCATTGTTTATTATTATTATTGTTATTATTATTATTATTATTAATATTATTAATATTATTATTGTTATTATTAAATATTATTTTTATTAGGCGTGTGTTAATTTATGGATGGATAAACAGAGCATTATCAAAATCTTCTTGCTCAAATGCATTTCATTAAGTTATAAGATCAACTCCAAAATATCCCAATAAACCAATTGGAACCATATCATTATGTTTTATGAATCTTAAGGTTAATGCTCTTTGTACAAAACATTTTTATGTAAATTAATAAGGTATTTTATATGATTTATTATCCAGGCATGCACATGTCATGGAGTTGCTCCAGATGAAACGTGTGTGGACTGTTTCAAAGCCAAGGCAAATATTGGCAGGTATATGTATGGTGACATTTTAAAATCATTATTTTAGTCAAATCTACATGTATATGTAGTGCTAGGGAGAGAATTGATGTTTTATGTTATTTTTCAAAGCCATTCGGATGAACCTTACATGTCTAGATTAAATTAAGACTGATTTTCAAATGCTACCACTAATAATTTACAGTGTACAATGTATGGTCATCCTAAGAAGGGGACAATTTGTAATTAAGTTTTGTGTTATCTGTGATTGTGTAAAAGTCATGTATTGTTTTGATGACAATAAGTTGAACCTTACAATATTTTGTCAAACTTAAAGGTCTTCTGGTCTTCGAGATGATCTTATTTTCCTTCTTGAAGAGGACCTAAGCAAGATCAACCTTTGCTCCCTCCATTGTGAAATGCGAAATTGCGAGCAGTTGCTGGGCTCTTTGGGCTTATTTGCTTACCGTGTGGGCTCTCTTGATGAGCTGAATCAGGTACTGTCTGATCATGGGCCTGAAAGCTGTAAAGGCTTCCCACGAGTGACTGTAAAACAAAGACCGGGACAGCAGACAGCAGTAGAAAGAAACAATATAAAAGTGGCATCTTTCTCTGGTAAGTTAGAGATTATGCATTCTCTATAAGACAGGGTTCCCATGGTCCTTGAAAATCCTGGAAAGTCTTTGAATCTGAAAATGAAAATTCCAGGCCTGGAAAGTCCTTGAAAATCCTTGAATTGCTTTATGTGGCACCAGCAAATTATTACAATATGTTTAAAACTTTAATTAAATTTGAAAAATATTCGGACTAAAAACACCTGACCTTGACCCCTAAAGCATACATGTATAATTTGTGTCTTACAAAATTTAAATACCAAGTTTCTTCCCAAGTGACACATGTTTGCTTGTGATAACTGGTACTGTTTAATGATTACATCAATACGTGGAAAACGCTCAAGTTTAAATCACCCCACAAGGGCCTTGAATTAGTTTTAAAAGGTCCTTGAAAGTTCTTGAATTTCATGTTCAGTTAGGAGGGGGAACCCTGATAAGAACATACCACATTATATTGTACTTAAAATGTAAACAGTGTGCTTGTTCACAGATGTGAACATGTACATTGTGAAGGAGTACATGTAATTGTAGGAATTATAATGTACAGTAGGTGTTAATCTTTTATTAGAGTACATATAAATTAAAGTATGGATTGCATGTGTTAAAGTGTTTTATAATGTAGCCTTTTTATGGACACAGGATCATTTGAGAGAGAAGTTCTCCAGAATTTTGAACACATTGTGGAGAGATCTTTGCCTCTAAACAAGGTCACCAAATACTACAAGCAGTGTCCTGGGTCAGCTAGACAAGTCATCTTGGACTATGTAACATTTTTCGAAGAAAGGAAAATGGTTAGTAAGTTTTGTATACTTGTAATTATTTAATAATTATATATATACATTGTTTTACATGTGTAGTTAACTTGTTGCAAAGGATCTCTGTGCCTTATAAATATGATCACTCAATAATATTTGTTTGCTTGTACATGTACATGTTGAACTTGACTAATAATTAACATGAGTTTAGGGATCAAGTTACTCAAAGACAAAAGGGTTAAACTAGACAAATGTAAACTTTTAAATAGGTTTTATTTCATATTAAGCTATGAGAAAAATTAGCAGTTCCTTTTTTGGCAGCGACTTAAAGAAATGTTAGTTATTAAAGTTGAGACATTAATATTATTATTTTTACTCTTTTATGTTTATTCAAAGTTGTACTACCGGTAATCACAAATGTTTCCCTTTTTAGTATGTCACTGAACTGCTTGAGAAAGGGGAGATTACAAGAGATTATGGAGATAGACAGGAGATAGCAAAGTTTGAGCACGCTGGTGGTATGTCTGGTATAACATAACATGTTGGCACAGTACAAACTACAAAAATGACTATATTATAGTTCAGACTATATATTTACCTAAATTTTGAATTTTTACCAAATTGCCCATTGTGGACTAGCGATTAGATAGCAGCTACATGTACTGGTTTTGAACTTCCACTACTAAACTAGAAAAACTGTAAAAAGCTCTGAAAATCACACATTAAATTCAGTTTTTGCTGCTTCATCCATACTCAAGCCCCCTATTTTTTTCATTTTTCTTAATGTTTTAATAATGTTCAGCTAAATGAAAGTGAAATTATGGCATACATAATTATACATTTCAAATATATACTATATATATTTGTTCATTTATGTACATTTTTCAGATTGTGAAAATTTTCTAACCAGTCGCAAACAAGAATGGGAAACCAGGCAACAGAAGATTGAATCAAAATTTGTAGAAGTGAGTAGCATGTCAGCTCAGCTAACAAAAGCTGCTGAAGAGCCTCTACGAAAGAAGAGGAAAAGAATGTCACGTCAACCAGTAAAGCCTGAACCACAACTTGATCATGAACATCCCTTTGCCAACTTTGCTGCAGAACTTCAAATTGATTTTTTTAAAAAGGTACATGTACCTATGTATGGAGTTATATATTTTTCTTTATTTTGTACAAGTGAATACAATGGCTTTACACGTGTATATTATATTGTCATTGTTTAATATTAAGATTTAATGTCTTTGTCTTGTGTTTATTGTAAGGTTTGCTGTGACTGGAGGGAAATTGCATTAACATTACGTGACAGAGTGTTTGAAGATGACGAAGAGGAGCTTATTGATATACATGATATCAAGGTAAGCAGTTCTTTCTTTAATTTAGTACTGAGACTGTTAATTGTTAATGTGTTACTTACATGTATAGTAAGTTCCTGTTTAGTACATGTACACAATAAAGTAAACTTCTTGTAGTGTTGAAATATACATTTAATAATAATGAAAAGCAAAGGATGATACTTTTTCATAGTCTTGTTGATATATGTATGTAAATATATATATATTAATGAATGGGATATTTCAGCAGTTGTATAGTGCTCTACATGAGGGTGCCGTATAATAAATGATTAGATGGGAAAGGTTGGAATTAAGATTTGCTAGAGGACATGCCAGCCCTCTTGAAACAGACCTGTAGTGCGACGAGCAAATCTTAATTCCAACCTTTCCCACCTAATCATTTATCTATATATATATGATGAAGAGTAAAACTTTAAAACTAATGGAAATTAGAAGATTTAAAAACTTTGCTTGTGACTTGAGTTTCACACTTATCAGTTCAATGACGATCATCAGGTCTTCATCATATTTTAAATTTTACATAAATATATATATATTTAATAAACAATAAATTGCAGAAGTCAAGCTATTTAGCAGTGGATATTTTCAGAGTGACGAAGTGGCAAGGTAAATACTACTGTACCTACCTGTACCACTCGGCACCAAGACAGAGGGGCATAATTGTTTCAGTATAAACCCAACAGTTTCCTTAAAAGGAAAACCTAAATAATTGCCACAAGTGATGTGACATCCTCTTAACACAAAACTGCATAGTGCTACATGTACATGTATGTCATTACAACAAGGGTACATTACAGTATATCATTTGGTTTTCAGTGTAAAGAGTGGGGTTTCCTTCTGAGGAAGTTATTTGGTGTGCACCTTGGGACAGGTGATTATGGGCATCTTGTGATAGACCATAGTGCCATGCTGCTGCGCCAATTTCGGTCTCTATACAAGTATTCAGGTCAGGGTTTTGAGGCATCACATAAACTGCACCGTCAGTTGTACTCGAAGGCAACAAATCATGATGCAACTGCACCAGGGCAGTCATGTAAGTTAATGTTCAATCAAAATCAAAAATATTTTATTCTAATGGTGAAATGCTCAGACTTTATTAGTTACTGTACATGTGAAGTCAAAATACATGCTTATTATTTTTCTGTTTTAGACAAAAAAATTAGTTTAAATTGGAGTCATTACTAATACATTATTTTGAAAGAAAAAAGTTTGGTTTTGGATCTTCAATTGAATCTATTAAAAAATGTGAACGTAAAGACTTGGACTTGGAGAAACAAGTACAGATAATCAAAAAGCTGGGAAAGTCAATGCAAAATTCAGATAACTAAGGGTCAACTATATTTATATACATGTACATGTAATTGTTACATACATGTATTGTGTATGAGGTTTAAACAAACAGTGTTTCCAAATATTTTTAATTAATAGAAATTTTAAGTAGTAAAAATTAAAGGTCCTGAATGTTGCTAAACTAGATGGACTTTATAAATTGTTGCATTATAATAATTTCAAGAAGGGAAAATGAACTGCTGTTGTCAAAGTTTTAAACTGAGACCTGAAAATATTGTATCTTCATGTAGATGAACTAACTTTTTTTTCTTTTTTTTTTTAAAAAAAATGAATACCACAGCAACATGAAAACTAAGCAGGTCATCTTAATTAATTTTGTTTATTGACATGTATTACAACAATTGCAGTGGATCAGATTCTCACACACTGGTATGCAACATTGCTACTGGCCTTAAGATATGCTTTTCACGAAGCAAGAGAATGTATTGTCTTTGGTGAGTATTAGATGTTCTTAGAGCTTTTAACTCAACAAGTTTGTTCTTTACTGTTTGCTGAAAGGTAATTGACATGATTGTGTGTTCATATTTATGTGTGATGCATTTTAAAGCAATGCCAGTGCAAGCAGTCAGTTTTGAATCTGATATCTCTTGCACCTGAATGATGAACATCACAGAACTTTCATCCACTCATGACAAGGAACTGAAATTATACACTTTGCATGATACAATGTATAATGAATTTAAAGAAATCTGTTGCCCTTACATTTGTGTTGTAATGACATTCGTTATTTAAAATGAGCTACATCATGTACATACATGTAGTATCTGTTTATGATTTGTTCAATGTAATTGTTATCACAGGAAAGAATAAGTTCACCTTCCGTGGATGTGGCTTTAAACCAGTCAGCACTAAGCTGTGGTCTGAGGAAAAACAAGCTTGGATTTTGAGCATTGACAAACTGTTTTCTCACATGTTTGGTGATGACTTTTTGTCATATCACTATGATAAAGACAAAGGGACAAGAGTGGATGAGAGTTCCATTTCAACACTTTTGGAATATAACCATGAGGAGTGGGAGAAGAACTATGCCAAAAAGACAAACGTGGAGGGTGACAAACCAGATCCAGTGTGTGACCAGACAAATTACTTGCCCCAGCAGAAGAGTGATGCAAAGATGCCCATTTCTGCCCAGCATCATGCTTCCAAAAAGCTATCCTTTGATGACTCTCAAACTCCCAAAACTCCCAAATCCATATCAAGTGATGCTTTCATCGGTGCAATGTCCCCTAAATCTGAATCTTTCCCGAACGTTATTGTTCTAGAAGATGTTCAAAGATGTGAAGGAGACAACACAAGCAATTTTTGTGGTAACACCTTCCACCATGGATCACAGCTACCATCTGCCATGTCAACTGCCACAACTAGAGCTGAACTAGCCACTCTGCATAGTTTAATACCTCCAACTGAGTCAGTTTTCTATGGTTCTGATTCTTTGCGCACTCAAGTCACATCCAATTGCATAGTTTTCTCTGATCCATACTGTCTTGTTCAGCGGCCATGCATCGATACTGTTGAAAGAGCAGAGAAGGTCCTGAGTGATGCCAAAAGGGAAGGAAGGAATCCATCAGGTGTGATGATAAGAGGTATAGGCCACTTCTCAGAGCAAGGTTTGTCAGTTCTTAGAAGGTTTTCTTCCATATCTGAGATAAAGAACAAGGTAACCTCAGAAGCTCAATGGTTGTTGCAATTACCGTGCTCATCAAAAGAACTAAGAGTTCTTCAGGAAGTTCTGTGGAACAAACCTCCCACTAGTCAAGTACTATGCTGTGGCAAGAAAGCAATTGATGTCATTTCCTTTAGTGACCTGTGTGAAGAGAGATACATTGACAGTTTTGTTGTCGATGTCTGTATCAGAAAGTATATTGAAGAAAGTCACAATCAGGCAAACGACAAAACACTTTACTTTCCAACAGAATTTCCTCAGTGGATGGAAATGGAGGACAAGGCATTCAAGCTTAGGCAGTTGGCAGCACAAGCATCCCTGGTTACAAGAATTGAAAACGTGCAACAAATACTATTGCCAGTCTTCATGCCAAACCACTGGGGCCTTGTTTACATCGATCTTCAGAACCAGCGACTGTATTTTGATGATGGACTTGCTTCATGTGTGCCTCCAACAACACTTCCACAAGTAAAGGAAGCATTAGAAATTTTGCTTCACTTGTACCCTGATCAGCAATTTTTCCAGACAAAGTTTTGGCAAGTTTGTAAGGGCTTCAGTCGCTTTGGAATGCCATCTCAGTCTCCAGTTGATAGAAATATGATTGGGGTTGGGAGCTGTGGAATAGGCATTATTATGGCTGCCAGGGACTTCATTCAGAATGGCTCTGCAAAAGTGAATAATATCCTGTGGCGATACTGTAACATGGACAAACACAGGAAGGAACTCATGTTGCAGATTTTAAATTGGGCTGGGCATAAGATTTAAGATTAATTTTGCCATCACATTAATCTGCCATGTGCCTTTGTGGGTGGAATATACCTAAAGGTACAGTTAATTATGCCATCAAATTAATCTGTCATGTGCCTTTGTGGGTAGAATATACCTAAAGGTACAGTTAATTATGCCATCAAATTAATCTGCCATGTGCCTTTGTGGGTAG